>CANXME010000141.1:0-133495 GCA_948144175.1 Closterium sp. NIES-65
CCGGACACAAGCATGCGTCCGGACACAAGCATGCGTCCGGACACAAGCATGCGTCCGACACAAGCATGCGTCCGGACACAAGCATGCGTCCGGACACAAGCATGCGTCGGAGGACAAGCATGCGCCCGGACACAAGCATGCGTCCATGGACACAAGCATGCGTCCGGAACAAGCATGCGTCCGGACACAAGCATGCGTCCGGACACAAGCATGCGTTCGGACACAAGCATGCGTCCGGACACAAGCATGCGTCCGGACACAAGCATGCGTCGCCGAACCAGCATGCGTCCGGACACAAGCATGCGTCGGACACAAGCATGCGTCCCGGACACAAGCATGCGTCCGGACACAAGCATGCGTCGGACACAAGCATGCGACCGGAATAGCATGCGTCCGAACACAAGCATGCGTCCGGACACAAGCATGCGTCCGGCACAAGCATGCGTCCGGACACAAGCATGCGTCGGACACAAGCATGCGTCCGGACACAAGCATGCGTCCGGACACAAGCATGCGACCGGACACAAGCCATGCGTCCGGACACAAGCATGCGTCCGGACACAGCATGCGATCCGGACCAAGCATGCGTCCGGACACAAGCATGCGTCCGGACACAAGCATGCGTCCGGACACAAGCATGCGTCGGACACAAGCATGCGTCCGGACACAAGCATGCGTCCGGACACAAGCATGCGTCCGGACACAAGCATGCGTCCGGACACAAGCATGCGACCGGACACAAGCATGCGACCGGACACAAGCATGCGTCCGGACACAGCATGCGTCCGGACACAAGCATGCGTACGGACACAAGCATGCGTCCCGGACTCAAGCATGCGTCCGGACACAAGCATGCGACCGAACACAAGCATGCGTCCGGACACAAGCATGCGTCCGGACACAAGCATGCGTCCGGACACAAGCATGCGTCCGGACACAAGCATGCGTCCGGACACAAGCATGCGTCGGACACAAGCATATGCGACCGGACACAAAGCATGCGTCCGGACACAAGCATGCGTCCGGACACAAGCATGCGTCCGGACACAAGCATGCGTCCGGACACAAGCTGCGTCCGGACACAAGCATGCGTCCGGACACAAGCATGCGACCGGACTCAAGCATGCGTCCGGACACAAGCATGCGTCCGGACACAAGCATGCGTCGACAACAAGCATGCGTCCGGACACAAGCATGCGTCGGACACAAGCATGCGTCCGGACACAAGCATGCGTCCGGACACAAGCATGCGCGGACACAAGCATGCGTCCGGACACAAGCATTGCGACCGGGACACAAGCATGCGTCCGGACACAAGCATGCGTCGACACAAGCATGCGTTCCAAACACAAGCATGCAGTCGGACACAAGCATGGTGTGGTGCATGCGTCGGGGCATGCGCCGGACACAAGCATGCGACCGGACTCAAGCATGCGTCCGACACAAGCATGCGCGGACACAAGCATGCGTACGACACAAAGCATGCGTCCGGACACAAGCATGCGTCCGGACCAAGCATGCGTCCGGACACAAGCATGTGCGTCCGGGACACAAGCATGCGTCCGGACACAAGCATGCGTCCGGACACAAGCATGCGTCCGGACACAAGCATGCGTCCGGACACAAGCATGCGTCCGGACTCAAGCATGCGTCGGGACACAAGCATGCGTCGGACACAAGCATGCGTCCGGACACCAAGCATGCGTCCGGACACAAGCATGCGACCGGACACAAGCATGCGTCCGGACACAAGCATGCGTCCGGACACAAGCATGCGACGGACACAAGCATGCGTCCGGCACAAGCATGCGCCAACCGGACACAAGCATGCGTCCGGACACAAGCATGCATCCGGACACAAGCATGCGTCCGGACACAAGCATGCGACCCGGACACAAGCAGCGTCCGGACACAAGCATGCGTCCGGACAAGCATGCGGACCGGACACAAGCATGCGTCCGGACACAAGCATGCGTCCGGACACAAGCATGCCGGACACAAGCATGCGTCCGGACACAAGCATGCGTCCGGACACAAGCATGCGTCCGACACAAGCATGCGACCGGACACAAGCATGCGTCCGGACACAAGCATGCGTCCGGACACAAGCATGCGTCGGACACAAGCATGCGTCCGGACACAAAGCATGCGTGCGGACACAAGCATGCGACCGGACACAAGCATGCGACCCGGACACAAGCATGCGTCCGGACACAAGCATGCGTCCGGACACAAGCATGCGTCCGGACACAAGCATGCGTCCGGACACAAGCATGCGTCCGGACCACAAGCATGCGTCCGGACACAAGCATGCGTCCGGACACAAGCATGGCGTCCGGACACAAGCATGCGTCCGGACACAAGCATGCGTCCGGACACAAGCATGCGTCCGGACACAAGCATGCGCCGGACACAAGCATGCGTCCGGACACAAGCATGCGTCCGGACACAAGCATGCGTCCGGACACAAGCATGCGTCCGGACACAAGCATGCGTCCGACACAAGCATGCGACCCGGACACAAGCATGCGTCCGGACACAAGCATGCGTCCGGACACAAGCATGCGTCCGGACACAAGCATGCGTCCGGACACAAGCATGCGTCCGGACACAAGCATGCGTCCGGACACAAGCATGCGTCCGGACACAAGCATGCGTCCGGACACAAGCATGCGTCCGGACACAAGCATGCGTCCGGACACAAGCATGCGTCCGGACACAAGCATGCGTCCGGACACAAGCATGCGTCCGGACACAAGCATGCGTCCGGACACAAGCATGCGTCCGGACACAAGCATGCGTCCGGACACAAGCATGCGTACCGGACACAAGCATGCGTCCGGACACAAGCATGCGACCGGACACAAGCATGCGTCCGGACACAAGCATGCGTCCGGACCCAAGCATGCGTCCGGACACAAGCATGCGTCCGACACAAGCATGCGTCCGGACACAAGCATGCGTCCGGACACAAGCATGCGTCCGGACACAAGCATGCGTCCGACACAAGCATGCGTCCGGACACAAGCATGCGTCCGGACACAAGCATGCGTCCGGACACAAGCATGCGTCCGGACACAAGCATGCGTCCGGACACAAGCATGCGACCGGGACACAAGCATGCGTCCGGACACAAGCATGCGTCCGGACACAAGCATGCGTCCGGACACAAGCATGCGTCCGGACACAAGCATGCGTCCGGACACAAGCATGCGTCCGGACACAACATGCGCCGGACACAAGCATGCGTCCGAGACACAAGCATGCGTCCGGACACAAGCATGCGTCCGGACACAAGCATGCGTCCGGACACAAGCATGCGTCCGGACACAAGCATGCGTCCGGACACAAGCATGCGTCCGGACACAAGCATGCGTCCG
The DNA here is from genome assembly GCA_948144175.1 of Closterium sp. NIES-65. Taxonomy (NCBI): domain Eukaryota; kingdom Viridiplantae; phylum Streptophyta; class Zygnematophyceae; order Desmidiales; family Closteriaceae; genus Closterium; species Closterium sp. NIES-65. The sequence goes on from CANXME010000141.1 coordinate 3,381, forward strand.
GACACAAGCATGCGTCCGGACACAAGCATGCGTCCGGACACAAGCATGCGTCCGGACACAAGCATGCGTCCGGAACCAAGCATGCGTCCGGACACAAGCATGCGTCCGGACACAAGCATGCGTCCGGACACAAGCATGCGTCCGGACACAAGCATGCGTCCGGACACAAGCATGCGTCCGGACACAAGCATGCGTCCGGACACAAGCATGCGTCCGGACACAAGCATGCGTCCGGACACAAGCATGCGTCCGGACACAAGCATGCGTCCGGACACAAGCATGCGTACGGACACAAGCATGCGTCCGGACACAAGCATGCGTCCGGACACAAGCATGCGTCCGGACACAAGCATGCGTCCGGACACAAGCATGCGTCCGGACACAAGCATGCGTCCGGACACAAGCATGCGTCCGGACACAAGCATGCGTCCGGACACAAGCATGCGTCCGGACACAAGCATGCGTCCGGACACAAGCATGCGTCCGGACACAAGCATGCGTCCGGACACAAGCATGCGTCCGGACACAAGCATGCGTCCGGACACAAGCATGCGTCCGGACACAAGCATGCGTCCGGACACAAGCATGCGTCCGGACACAAGCATGCGTCCGGACACAAGCATGCGTCCGGACACAAGCATGCGTCCGGACACAAGCATGCGTCCGGACACAAGCATGCGTCCGGACACAAGCATGCGTCCGGACACAAGCATGCGTCCGGACACAAGCATGCGTCCGGACACAAGCATGCGTCCGGACACAAGCATGCGTCCGGACACAAGCATGCGTCCGGACACAAGGCGTCCGGACACAAGCATGCGTCCGGACACAAGCATGCGTCCGGACACAAGCATGCGTCCGGACACAAGCATGCGTCCGGACACAAGCATGCGTCCGGACACAAGCATGCGACCGCACCCAAGCATGCGTCCGGACACAAGCATGCGTCCGGACACAAGCATGCGTCCGGACACAAGCATGCGTCCGGACACAAGCATGCGTCCGGACACAAGCATGCGTCCGGACACAAGCATGCGTCCGGACACAAGCATGCGTCGGACACAAGCATGCGCCGGACACAAGCATGCGTCCGGACACAAGCATGCGTCCGGACACAAGCATGCGTCCGGACACAAGCATGCGTCCGGACACAAGCATGCGTCCGGACACAAGCATGCGTCCGGACACAAGCATGCGTCCGGACACAAGCATGCGTCCGGACACAAGCATGCGTCCGGACACAAGCATGCGTCCGGACACAAGCATGCGTCCGGACACAAGCATGCGTCCGGACACAAGCATGCGTCCGGACACAAGCATGCGTCCGGACACAAGCATGCGTCCGGACACAAGCATGCGTCCGGACACAAGCATGCGTCCGGACACAAGCATGCGTCCGGACACAAGCATGCGTCCGGACACAAGCATGCGTCCGGACACAAGCATGCGTCCGGACACAAGCATGCGTCCGGACACAAGCATGCGTCCGGACACAAGCATGCGTCGGACACAAGCATGCGTCCGGACACAAGCATGCGTCCGGACACAAGCATGCGTCCGGACACAAGCATGCGTCCGGACACAAGCATGCGTCCGGACACAAGCATGCGTCCGGACACAAGCATGCGTCCGGACACAAGCATGCGTCCGGACACAAGCATGCGTCCGGACACAAGCATGCGTCCGGACACAAGCATGCGTCCGGACACAAGCATGCGTCCGGACACAAGCATGCGTCCGGACACAAGCATGCGTCCGGACACAAGCATGCGTCCGGACACAAGCATGCGTCCGGACACAAGCATGCGTCCGGACACAAGCATGCGTCCGGACACAAGCATGCGTCCGGACACAAGCATGCGTCCGGACACAAGCATGCGTCCGGACACAAGCATGCGTCCGGACACAAGCATGCGTCCGGACACAAGCATGCGTCCGGACACAAGCATGCGTCCGGACACAAGCATGCGTCCGGACACAAGCATGCGTCCGGACACAAGCATGCGTCCGGACACAAGCATGCGTCCGGACACAAGCATGCGTCCGGACACAAGCATGCGTCCGGACACAAGCATGCGTCCGGACACAAGCATGCGTCCGGACACAAGCATGCGTCCGGACACAAGCATGCGTCCGGACACAAGCATGCGTCCGGACACAAGCATGCGTCCGGACACAAGCATGCGTCCGGACACAAGCATGCGTCCGGACACAAGCATGCGTCCGGACACAAGCATGCGTCCGGACACAAGCATGCGTCCGGACACAAGCATGCGTCCGGACACAAGCATGCGTCCGGACACAAGCATGCGTCCGGACACAAGCATGCGTCCGGACACAAGCATGCGTCCGGACACAAGCATGCGTCCGGACACAAGCATGCGTCCGGACACAAGCATGCGTCCGGACACAAGCATGCGTCCGGACACAAGCATGCGTCCGGACACAAGCATGCGTCCGGACACAAGCATGCGTCCGGACACAAGCATGCGTCCGGACACAAGCATGCGTCCGGACACAAGCATGCGTCCGGACACAAGCATGCGTCCGGACACAAGCATGCGTCCGGACACAAGCATGCGTCCGGACACAAGCATGCGTCCGGACACAAGCATGCGTCCGGACACAAGCATGCGTCCGGACACAAGCATGCGTCCGGACACAAGCATGCGTCCGGACACAAGCATGCGTCCGGACACAAGCATGCGTCCGGACACAAGCATGCGTCCGGACACAAGCATGCGTCCGGACACAAGCATGCGTCCGGACACAAGCATGCGTCCGGACACAAGCATGCGTCCGGACACAAGCATGCGTCCGGACACAAGCATGCGTCCGGACACAAGCATGCGTCCGGACACAAGCATGCGTCCGGACACAAGCATGCGTCCGGACACAAGCATGCGTCCGGACACAAGCATGCGTCCGGACACAAGCATGCGTCCGGACACAAGCATGCGTCCGGACACAAGCATGCGTCCGGACACAAGCATGCGTCCGGACACAAGCATGCGTCCGGACACAAGCATGCGTCCGGACACAAGCATGCGTCCGGACACAAGCATGCGTCCGGACACAAGCATGCGTCCGGACACAAGCATGCGTCCGGACACAAGCATGCGTCCGGACACAAGCATGCGTCCGGACACAAGCATGCGTCCGGACACAAGCATGCGTCCGGACACAAGCATGCGTCCGGACACAAGCATGCGTCCGGACACAAGCATGCGTCCGGACACAAGCATGCGTCCGGACACAAGCATGCGTCCGGACACAAGCATGCGTCCGGACACAAGCATGCGTCCGGACACAAGCATGCGTCCGGACACAAGCATGCGTCCGGACACAAGCATGCGTCCGGACACAAGCATGCGTCCGGACACAAGCATGCGTCCGGACACAAGCATGCGTCCGGACACAAGCATGCGTCCGGACACAAGCATGCGTCCGGACACAAGCATGCGTCCGGACACAAGCATGCGTCCGGACACAAGCATGCGTCCGGACACAAGCATGCGTCCGGACACAAGCATGCGTCCGGACACAAGCATGCGTCCGGACACAAGCATGCGTCCGGACACAAGCATGCGTCCGGACACAAGCATGCGTCCGGACACAAGCATGCGTCCGGACACAAGCATGCGTCCGGACACAAGCATGCGTCCGGACACAAGCATGCGTCCGGACACAAGCATGCGTCCGGACACAAGCATGCGTCCGGACACAAGCATGCGTCCGGACACAAGCATGCGTCCGGACACAAGCATGCGTCCGGACACAAGCATGCGTCCGGACACAAGCATGCGTCCGGACACAAGCATGCGTCCGGACACAAGCATGCGTCCGGACACAAGCATGCGTCCGGACACAAGCATGCGTCCGGACACAAGCATGCGTCCGGACACAAGCATGCGTCCGGACACAAGCATGCGTCCGGACACAAGCATGCGTCCGGACACAAGCATGCGTCCGGACACAAGCATGCGTCCGGACACAAGCATGCGTCCGGACACAAGCATGCGTCCGGACACAAGCATGCGTCGGACACAAGCATGCGTCCGGACACAAGCATGCGTCCGGACACAAGCATGCGTCCGGACACAAGCATGCGTCCGGACACAAGCATGCGTCCGGACACAAGCATGCGTCCGGACACAAGCATGCGTCCGGACACAAGCATGCGTCCGGACACAAGCATGCGTCCGGACACAAGCATGCGTCCGGACACAAGCATGCGTCCGGACACAAGCATGCGTCCGGACACAAGCATGCGTCCGGACACAAGCATGCGTCCGGACACAAGCATGCGTCCGGACACAAGCATGCGTCCGGACACAAGCATGCGTCCGGACACAAGCATGCGTCCGGACACAAGCATGCGTCCGGACACAAGCATGCGTCCGGACACAAGCATGCGTCCGGACACAAGCATGCGTCCGGACACAAGCATGCGTCCGGACACAAGCATGCGTCCGGACACAAGCATGCGTCCGGACACAAGCATGCGTCCGGACACAAGCATGCGTCCGGACACAAGCATGCGTCCGGACACAAGCATGCGTCCGGACACAAGCATGCGTCCGGACACAAGCATGCGTCCGGACACAAGCATGCGTCCGGACACAAGCATGCGTCCGGACACAAGCATGCGTCCGGACACAAGCATGCGTCCGGACACAAGCATGCGTCCGGACACAAGCATGCGTCCGGACACAAGCATGCGTCCGGACACAAGCATGCGTCCGGACACAAGCATGCGTCCGGACACAAGCATGCGTCCGGACACAAGCATGCGTCCGGACACAAGCATGCGTCCGGACACAAGCATGCGTCCGGACACAAGCATGCGTCCGGACACAAGCATGCGTCCGGACACAAGCATGCGTCCGGACACAAGCATGCGTCCGGACACAAGCATGCGTCCGGACACAAGCATGCGTCCGGACACAAGCATGCGTCCGGACACAAGCATGCGTCCGGACACAAGCATGCGTCCGGACACAAGCATGCGTCCGGACACAAGCATGCGTCCGGACACAAGCATGCGTCCGGACACAAGCATGCGTCCGGACACAAGCATGCGTCCGGACACAAGCATGCGTCCGGACACAAGCATGCGTCCGGACACAAGCATGCGTCCGGACACAAGCATGACACAAGCATGCGTCCGGACACAAGCATGCGTCCGGACACAAGCATGCGTCCGGACACAAGCATGCGTCCGGACACAAGCATGCGTCCGGACACAAGCATGCGTCCGGACACAAGCATGCGTCCGGACACAAGCATGCGTCCGGACACAAGCATGCGTCCGGACACAAGCATGCGTCCGGACACAAGCATGCGTCCGGACACAAGCATGCGTCCGGACACAAGCATGCGTCCGGACACAAGCATGCGTCCGGACACAAGCATGCGTCCGGACACAAGCATGCGTCCGGACACAAGCATGCGTCCGGACACAAGCATGCGTCCGGACACAAGCATGCGTCCGGACACAAGCATGCGTCCGGACACAAGCATGCGTCCGGACACAAGCATGCGTCCGGACACAAGCATGCGTCCGGACACAAGCATGCGTCCGGACACAAGCATGCGTCCGGACACAAGCATGCGTCCGGACACAAGCATGCGTCCGGACACAAGCATGCGTCCGGACACAAGCATGCGTCCGGACACAAGCATGCGTCCGGACACAAGCATGCGTCCGGACACAAGCATGCGTCCGGACACAAGCATGCGTCCGGACACAAGCATGCGTCCGGACACAAGCATGCGTCCGGACACAAGCATGCGTCCGGACACAAGCATGCGTCCGGACACAAGCATGCGTCCGGACACAAGCATGCGTCCGGACACAAGCATGCGTCCGGACACAAGCATGCGTCCGGACACAAGCATGCGTCCGGACACAAGCATGCGTCCGGACACAAGCATGCGTCCGGACACAAGCATGCGTCCGGACACAAGCATGCGTCCGGACACAAGCATGCGTCCGGACACAAGCATGCGTCCGGACACAAGCATGCGTCCGGACACAAGCATGCGTCCGGACACAAGCATGCGTCCGGACACAAGCATGCGTCCGGACACAAGCATGCGTCCGGACACAAGCATGCGTCCGGACACAAGCATGCGTCCGGACACAAGCATGCGTCCGGACACAAGCATGCGTCCGGACACAAGCATGCGTCCGGACACAAGCATGCGTCCGGACACAAGCATGCGTCCGGACACAAGCATGCGTCCGGACACAAGCATGCGTCCGGACACAAGCATGCGTCCGGACACAAGCATGCGTCCGGACACAAGCATGCGTCCGGACACAAGCATGCGTCCGGACACAAGCATGCGTCCGGACACAAGCATGCGTCCGGACACAAGCATGCGTCCGGACACAAGCATGCGTCCGGACACAAGCATGCGTCCGGACACAAGCATGCGTCCGGACACAAGCATGCGTCCGGACACAAGCATGCGTCCGGACACAAGCATGCGTCCGGACACAAGCATGCGTCCGGACACAAGCATGCGTCCGGACACAAGCATGCGTCCGGACACAAGCATGCGTCCGGACACAAGCATGCGTCCGGACACAAGCATGCGTCCGGACACAAGCATGCGTCCGGACACAAGCATGCGTCCGGACACAAGCATGCGTCCGGACACAAGCATGCGTCCGGACACAAGCATGCGTCCGGACACAAGCATGCGTCCGGACACAAGCATGCGTCCGGACACAAGCATGCGTCCGGACACAAGCATGCGTCCGGACACAAGCATGCGTCCGGACACAAGCATGCGTCCGGACACAAGCATGCGTCCGGACACAAGCATGCGTCCGGACACAAGCATGCGTCCGGACACAAGCATGCGTCCGGACACAAGCATGCGTCCGGACACAAGCATGCGTCCGGACACAAGCATGCGTCCGGACACAAGCATGCGTCCGGACACAAGCATGCGTCCGGACACAAGCATGCGTCCGGACACAAGCATGCGTCCGGACACAAGCATGCGTCCGGACACAAGCATGCGTCCGGACACAAGCATGCGTCCGGACACAAGCATGCGTCCGGACACAAGCATGCGTCCGGACACAAGCATGCGTCCGGACACAAGCATGCGTCCGGACACAAGCATGCGTCCGGACACAAGCATGCGTCCGGACACAAGCATGCGTCCGGACACAAGCATGCGTCCGGACACAAGCATGCGTCCGGACACAAGCATGCGTCCGGACACAAGCATGCGTCCGGACACAAGCATGCGTCCGGACACAAGCATGCGTCCGGACACAAGCATGCGTCCGGACACAAGCATGCGTCCGGACACAAGCATGCGTCCGGACACAAGCATGCGTCCGGACACAAGCATGCGTCCGGACACAAGCATGCGTCCGGACACAAGCATGCGTCCGGACACAAGCATGCGTCCGGACACAAGCATGCGTCCGGACACAAGCATGCGTCCGGACACAAGCATGCGTCCGGACACAAGCATGCGTCCGGACACAAGCATGCGTCCGGACACAAGCATGCGTCCGGACACAAGCATGCGTCCGGACACAAGCATGCGTCCGGACACAAGCATGCGTCCGGACACAAGCATGCGTCCGGACACAAGCATGCGTCCGGACACAAGCATGCGTCCGGACACAAGCATGCGTCCGGACACAAGCATGCGTCCGGACACAAGCATGCGTCCGGACACAAGCATGCGTCCGGACACAAGCATGCGTCCGGACACAAGCATGCGTCCGGACACAAGCATGCGTCCGGACACAAGCATGCGTCCGGACACAAGCATGCGTCCGGACACAAGCATGCGTCCGGACACAAGCATGCGTCCGGACACAAGCATGCGTCCGGACACAAGCATGCGTCCGGACACAAGCATGCGTCCGGACACAAGCATGCGTCCGGACACAAGCATGCGTCCGGACACAAGCATGCGTCCGGACACAAGCATGCGTCCGGACACAAGCATGCGTCCGGACACAAGCATGCGTCCGGACACAAGCATGCGTCCGGACACAAGCATGCGTCCGGACACAAGCATGCGTCCGGACACAAGCATGCGTCCGGACACAAGCATGCGTCCGGACACAAGCATGCGTCCGGACACAAGCATGCGTCCGGACACAAGCATGCGTCCGGACACAAGCATGCGTCCGGACACAAGCATGCGTCCGGACACAAGCATGCGTCCGGACACAAGCATGCGTCCGGACACAAGCATGCGTCCGGACACAAGCATGCGTCCGGACACAAGCATGCGTCCGGACACAAGCATGCGTCCGGACACAAGCATGCGTCCGGACACAAGCATGCGTCCGGACACAAGCATGCGTCCGGACACAAGCATGCGTCCGGACACAAGCATGCGTCCGGACACAAGCATGCGTCCGGACACAAGCATGCGTCCGGACACAAGCATGCGTCCGGACACAAGCATGCGTCCGGACACAAGCATGCGTCCGGACACAAGCATGCGTCCGGACACAAGCATGCGTCCGGACACAAGCATGCGTCCGGACACAAGCATGCGTCCGGACACAAGCATGCGTCCGGACACAAGCATGCGTCCGGACACAAGCATGCGTCCGGACACAAGCATGCGTCCGGACACAAGCATGCGTCCGGACACAAGCATGCGTCCGGACACAAGCATGCGTCCGGACACAAGCATGCGTCCGGACACAAGCATGCGTCCGGACACAAGCATGCGTCCGGACACAAGCATGCGTCCGGACACAAGCATGCGTCCGGACACAAGCATGCGTCCGGACACAAGCATGCGTCCGGACACAAGCATGCGTCCGGACACAAGCATGCGTCCGGACACAAGCATGCGTCCGGACACAAGCATGCGTCCGGACACAAGCATGCGTCCGGACACAAGCATGCGTCCGGACACAAGCATGCGTCCGGACACAAGCATGCGTCCGGACACAAGCATGCGTCCGGACACAAGCATGCGTCCGGACACAAGCATGCGTCCGGACACAAGCATGCGTCCGGACACAAGCATGCGTCCGGACACAAGCATGCGTCCGGACACAAGCATGCGTCCGGACACAAGCATGCGTCCGGACACAAGCATGCGTCCGGACACAAGCATGCGTCCGGACACAAGCATGCGTCCGGACACAAGCATGCGTCCGGACACAAGCATGCGTCCGGACACAAGCATGCGTCCGGACACAAGCATGCGTCCGGACACAAGCATGCGTCCGGACACAAGCATGCGTCCGGACACAAGCATGCGTCCGGACACAAGCATGCGTCCGGACACAAGCATGCGTCCGGACACAAGCATGCGTCCGGACACAAGCATGCGTCCGGACACAAGCATGCGTCCGGACACAAGCATGCGTCCGGACACAAGCATGCGTCCGGACACAAGCATGCGTCCGGACACAAGCATGCGTCCGGACACAAGCATGCGTCCGGACACAAGCATGCGTCCGGACACAAGCATGCGTCCGGACACAAGCATGCGTCCGGACACAAGCATGCGTCCGGACACAAGCATGCGTCCGGACACAAGCATGCGTCCGGACACAAGCATGCGTCCGGACACAAGCATGCGTCCGGACACAAGCATGCGTCCGGACACAAGCATGCGTCCGGACACAAGCATGCGTCCGGACACAAGCATGCGTCCGGACACAAGCATGCGTCCGGACACAAGCATGCGTCCGGACACAAGCATGCGTCCGGACACAAGCATGCGTCCGGACACAAGCATGCGTCCGGACACAAGCATGCGTCCGGACACAAGCATGCGTCCGGACACAAGCATGCGTCCGGACACAAGCATGCGTCCGGACACAAGCATGCGTCCGGACACAAGCATGCGTCCGGACACAAGCATGCGTCCGGACACAAGCATGCGTCCGGACACAAGCATGCGTCCGGACACAAGCATGCGTCCGGACACAAGCATGCGTCCGGACACAAGCATGCGTCCGGACACAAGCATGCGTCCGGACACAAGCATGCGTCCGGACACAAGCATGCGTCCGGACACAAGCATGCGTCCGGACACAAGCATGCGTCCGGACACAAGCATGCGTCCGGACACAAGCATGCGTCCGGACACAAGCATGCGTCCGGACACAAGCATGCGTCCGGACACAAGCATGCGTCCGGACACAAGCATGCGTCCGGACACAAGCATGCGTCCGGACACAAGCATGCGTCCGGACACAAGCATGCGTCCGGACACAAGCATGCGTCCGGACACAAGCATGCGTCCGGACACAAGCATGCGTCCGGACACAAGCATGCGTCCGGACACAAGCATGCGTCCGGACACAAGCATGCGTCCGGACACAAGCATGCGTCCGGACACAAGCATGCGTCCGGACACAAGCATGCGTCCGGACACAAGCATGCGTCCGGACACAAGCATGCGTCCGGACACAAGCATGCGTCCGGACACAAGCATGCGTCCGGACACAAGCATGCGTCCGGACACAAGCATGCGTCCGGACACAAGCATGCGTCCGGACACAAGCATGCGTCCGGACACAAGCATGCGTCCGGACACAAGCATGCGTCCGGACACAAGCATGCGTCCGGACACAAGCATGCGTCCGGACACAAGCATGCGTCCGGACACAAGCATGCGTCCGGACACAAGCATGCGTCCGGACACAAGCATGCGTCCGGACACAAGCATGCGTCCGGACACAAGCATGCGTCCGGACACAAGCATGCGTCCGGACACAAGCATGCGTCCGGACACAAGCATGCGTCCGGACACAAGCATGCGTCCGGACACAAGCATGCGTCCGGACACAAGCATGCGTCCGGACACAAGCATGCGTCCGGACACAAGCATGCGTCCGGACACAAGCATGCGTCCGGACACAAGCATGCGTCCGGACACAAGCATGCGTCCGGACACAAGCATGCGTCCGGACACAAGCATGCGTCCGGACACAAGCATGCGTCCGGACACAAGCATGCGTCCGGACACAAGCATGCGTCCGGACACAAGCATGCGTCCGGACACAAGCATGCGTCCGGACACAAGCATGCGTCCGGACACAAGCATGCGTCCGGACACAAGCATGCGTCCGGACACAAGCATGCGTCCGGACACAAGCATGCGTCCGGACACAAGCATGCGTCCGGACACAAGCATGCGTCCGGACACAAGCATGCGTCCGGACACAAGCATGCGTCCGGACACAAGCATGCGTCCGGACACAAGCATGCGTCCGGACACAAGCATGCGTCCGGACACAAGCATGCGTCCGGACACAAGCATGCGTCCGGACACAAGCATGCGTCCGGACACAAGCATGCGTCCGGACACAAGCATGCGTCCGGACACAAGCATGCGTCCGGACACAAGCATGCGTCCGGACACAAGCATGCGTCCGGACACAAGCATGCGTCCGGACACAAGCATGCGTCCGGACACAAGCATGCGTCCGGACACAAGCATGCGTCCGGACACAAGCATGCGTCCGGACACAAGCATGCGTCCGGACACAAGCATGCGTCCGGACACAAGCATGCGTCCGGACACAAGCATGCGTCCGGACACAAGCATGCGTCCGGACACAAGCATGCGTCCGGACACAAGCATGCGTCCGGACACAAGCATGCGTCCGGACACAAGCATGCGTCCGGACACAAGCATGCGTCCGGACACAAGCATGCGTCCGGACACAAGCATGCGTCCGGACACAAGCATGCGTCCGGACACAAGCATGCGTCCGGACACAAGCATGCGTCCGGACACAAGCATGCGTCCGGACACAAGCATGCGTCCGGACACAAGCATGCGTCCGGACACAAGCATGCGTCCGGACACAAGCATGCGTCCGGACACAAGCATGCGTCCGGACACAAGCATGCGTCCGGACACAAGCATGCGTCCGGACACAAGCATGCGTCCGGACACAAGCATGCGTCCGGACACAAGCATGCGTCCGGACACAAGCATGCGTCCGGACACAAGCATGCGTCCGGACACAAGCATGCGTCCGGACACAAGCATGCGTCCGGACACAAGCATGCGTCCGGACACAAGCATGCGTCCGGACACAAGCATGCGTCCGGACACAAGCATGCGTCCGGACACAAGCATGCGTCCGGACACAAGCATGCGTCCGGACACAAGCATGCGTCCGGACACAAGCATGCGTCCGGACACAAGCATGCGTCCGGACACAAGCATGCGTCCGGACACAAGCATGCGTCCGGACACAAGCATGCGTCCGGACACAAGCATGCGTCCGGACACAAGCATGCGTCCGGACACAAGCATGCGTCCGGACACAAGCATGCGTCCGGACACAAGCATGCGTCCGGACACAAGCATGCGTCCGGACACAAGCATGCGTCCGGACACAAGCATGCGTCCGGACACAAGCATGCGTCCGGACACAAGCATGCGTCCGGACACAAGCATGCGTCCGGACACAAGCATGCGTCCGGACACAAGCATGCGTCCGGACACAAGCATGCGTCCGGACACAAGCATGCGTCCGGACACAAGCATGCGTCCGGACACAAGCATGCGTCCGGACACAAGCATGCGTCCGGACACAAGCATGCGTCCGGACACAAGCATGCGTCCGGACACAAGCATGCGTCCGGACACAAGCATGCGTCCGGACACAAGCATGCGTCCGGACACAAGCATGCGTCCGGACACAAGCATGCGTCCGGACACAAGCATGCGTCCGGACACAAGCATGCGTCCGGACACAAGCATGCGTCCGGACACAAGCATGCGTCCGGACACAAGCATGCGTCCGGACACAAGCATGCGTCCGGACACAAGCATGCGTCCGGACACAAGCATGCGTCCGGACACAAGCATGCGTCCGGACACAAGCATGCGTCCGGACACAAGCATGCGTCCGGACACAAGCATGCGTCCGGACACAAGCATGCGTCCGGACACAAGCATGCGTCCGGACACAAGCATGCGTCCGGACACAAGCATGCGTCCGGACACAAGCATGCGTCCGGACACAAGCATGCGTCCGGACACAAGCATGCGTCCGGACACAAGCATGCGTCCGGACACAAGCATGCGTCCGGACACAAGCATGCGTCCGGACACAAGCATGCGTCCGGACACAAGCATGCGTCCGGACACAAGCATGCGTCCGGACACAAGCATGCGTCCGGACACAAGCATGCGTCCGGACACAAGCATGCGTCCGGACACAAGCATGCGTCCGGACACAAGCATGCGTCCGGACACAAGCATGCGTCCGGACACAAGCATGCGTCCGGACACAAGCATGCGTCCGGACACAAGCATGCGTCCGGACACAAGCATGCGTCCGGACACAAGCATGCGTCCGGACACAAGCATGCGTCCGGACACAAGCATGCGTCCGGACACAAGCATGCGTCCGGACACAAGCATGCGTCCGGACACAAGCATGCGTCCGGACACAAGCATGCGTCCGGACACAAGCATGCGTCCGGACACAAGCATGCGTCCGGACACAAGCATGCGTCCGGACACAAGCATGCGTCCGGACACAAGCATGCGTCCGGACACAAGCATGCGTCCGGACACAAGCATGCGTCCGGACACAAGCATGCGTCCGGACACAAGCATGCGTCCGGACACAAGCATGCGTCCGGACACAAGCATGCGTCCGGACACAAGCATGCGTCCGGACACAAGCATGCGTCCGGACACAAGCATGCGTCCGGACACAAGCATGCGTCCGGACACAAGCATGCGTCCGGACACAAGCATGCGTCCGGACACAAGCATGCGTCCGGACACAAGCATGCGTCCGGACACAAGCATGCGTCCGGACACAAGCATGCGTCCGGACACAAGCATGCGTCCGGACACAAGCATGCGTCCGGACACAAGCATGCGTCCGGACACAAGCATGCGTCCGGACACAAGCATGCGTCCGGACACAAGCATGCGTCCGGACACAAGCATGCGTCCGGACACAAGCATGCGTCCGGACACAAGCATGCGTCCGGACACAAGCATGCGTCCGGACACAAGCATGCGTCCGGACACAAGCATGCGTCCGGACACAAGCATGCGTCCGGACACAAGCATGCGTCCGGACACAAGCATGCGTCCGGACACAAGCATGCGTCCGGACACAAGCATGCGTCCGGACACAAGCATGCGTCCGGACACAAGCATGCGTCCGGACACAAGCATGCGTCCGGACACAAGCATGCGTCCGGACACAAGCATGCGTCCGGACACAAGCATGCGTCCGGACACAAGCATGCGTCCGGACACAAGCATGCGTCCGGACACAAGCATGCGTCCGGACACAAGCATGCGTCCGGACACAAGCATGCGTCCGGACACAAGCATGCGTCCGGACACAAGCATGCGTCCGGACACAAGCATGCGTCCGGACACAAGCATGCGTCCGGACACAAGCATGCGTCCGGACACAAGCATGCGTCCGGACACAAGCATGCGTCCGGACACAAGCATGCGTCCGGACACAAGCATGCGTCCGGACACAAGCATGCGTCCGGACACAAGCATGCGTCCGGACACAAGCATGCGTCCGGACACAAGCATGCGTCCGGACACAAGCATGCGTCCGGACACAAGCATGCGTCCGGACACAAGCATGCGTCCGGACACAAGCATGCGTCCGGACACAAGCATGCGTCCGGACACAAGCATGCGTCCGGACACAAGCATGCGTCCGGACACAAGCATGCGTCCGGACACAAGCATGCGTCCGGACACAAGCATGCGTCCGGACACAAGCATGCGTCCGGACACAAGCATGCGTCCGGACACAAGCATGCGTCCGGACACAAGCATGCGTCCGGACACAAGCATGCGTCCGGACACAAGCATGCGTCCGGACACAAGCATGCGTCCGGACACAAGCATGCGTCCGGACACAAGCATGCGTCCGGACACAAGCATGCGTCCGGACACAAGCATGCGTCCGGACACAAGCATGCGTCCGGACACAAGCATGCGTCCGGACACAAGCATGCGTCCGGACACAAGCATGCGTCCGGACACAAGCATGCGTCCGGACACAAGCATGCGTCCGGACACAAGCATGCGTCCGGACACAAGCATGCGTCCGGACACAAGCATGCGTCCGGACACAAGCATGCGTCCGGACACAAGCATGCGTCCGGACACAAGCATGCGTCCGGACACAAGCATGCGTCCGGACACAAGCATGCGTCCGGACACAAGCATGCGTCCGGACACAAGCATGCGTCCGGACACAAGCATGCGTCCGGACACAAGCATGCGTCCGGACACAAGCATGCGTCCGGACACAAGCATGCGTCCGGACACAAGCATGCGTCCGGACACAAGCATGCGTCCGGACACAAGCATGCGTCCGGACACAAGCATGCGTCCGGACACAAGCATGCGTCCGGACACAAGCATGCGTCCGGACACAAGCATGCGTCCGGACACAAGCATGCGTCCGGACACAAGCATGCGTCCGGACACAAGCATGCGTCCGGACACAAGCATGCGTCCGGACACAAGCATGCGTCCGGACACAAGCATGCGTCCGGACACAAGCATGCGTCCGGACACAAGCATGCGTCCGGACACAAGCATGCGTCCGGACACAAGCATGCGTCCGGACACAAGCATGCGTCCGGACACAAGCATGCGTCCGGACACAAGCATGCGTCCGGACACAAGCATGCGTCCGGACACAAGCATGCGTCCGGACACAAGCATGCGTCCGGACACAAGCATGCGTCCGGACACAAGCATGCGTCCGGACACAAGCATGCGTCCGGACACAAGCATGCGTCCGGACACAAGCATGCGTCCGGACACAAGCATGCGTCCGGACACAAGCATGCGTCCGGACACAAGCATGCGTCCGGACACAAGCATGCGTCCGGACACAAGCATGCGTCCGGACACAAGCATGCGTCCGGACACAAGCATGCGTCCGGACACAAGCATGCGTCCGGACACAAGCATGCGTCCGGACACAAGCATGCGTCCGGACACAAGCATGCGTCCGGACACAAGCATGCGTCCGGACACAAGCATGCGTCCGGACACAAGCATGCGTCCGGACACAAGCATGCGTCCGGACACAAGCATGCGTCCGGACACAAGCATGCGTCCGGACACAAGCATGCGTCCGGACACAAGCATGCGTCCGGACACAAGCATGCGTCCGGACACAAGCATGCGTCCGGACACAAGCATGCGTCCGGACACAAGCATGCGTCCGGACACAAGCATGCGTCCGGACACAAGCATGCGTCCGGACACAAGCATGCGTCCGGACACAAGCATGCGTCCGGACACAAGCATGCGTCCGGACACAAGCATGCGTCCGGACACAAGCATGCGTCCGGACACAAGCATGCGTCCGGACACAAGCATGCGTCCGGACACAAGCATGCGTCCGGACACAAGCATGCGTCCGGACACAAGCATGCGTCCGGACACAAGCATGCGTCCGGACACAAGCATGCGTCCGGACACAAGCATGCGTCCGGACACAAGCATGCGTCCGGACACAAGCATGCGTCCGGACACAAGCATGCGTCCGGACACAAGCATGCGTCCGGACACAAGCATGCGTCCGGACACAAGCATGCGTCCGGACACAAGCATGCGTCCGGACACAAGCATGCGTCCGGACACAAGCATGCGTCCGGACACAAGCATGCGTCCGGACACAAGCATGCGTCCGGACACAAGCATGCGTCCGGACACAAGCATGCGTCCGGACACAAGCATGCGTCCGGACACAAGCATGCGTCCGGACACAAGCATGCGTCCGGACACAAGCATGCGTCCGGACACAAGCATGCGTCCGGACACAAGCATGCGTCCGGACACAAGCATGCGTCCGGACACAAGCATGCGTCCGGACACAAGCATGCGTCCGGACACAAGCATGCGTCCGGACACAAGCATGCGTCCGGACACAAGCATGCGTCCGGACACAAGCATGCGTCCGGACACAAGCATGCGTCCGGACACAAGCATGCGTCCGGACACAAGCATGCGTCCGGACACAAGCATGCGTCCGGACACAAGCATGCGTCCGGACACAAGCATGCGTCCGGACACAAGCATGCGTCCGGACACAAGCATGCGTCCGGACACAAGCATGCGTCCGGACACAAGCATGCGTCCGGACACAAGCATGCGTCCGGACACAAGCATGCGTCCGGACACAAGCATGCGTCCGGACACAAGCATGCGTCCGGACACAAGCATGCGTCCGGACACAAGCATGCGTCCGGACACAAGCATGCGTCCGGACACAAGCATGCGTCCGGACACAAGCATGCGTCCGGACACAAGCATGCGTCCGGACACAAGCATGCGTCCGGACACAAGCATGCGTCCGGACACAAGCATGCGTCCGGACACAAGCATGCGTCCGGACACAAGCATGCGTCCGGACACAAGCATGCGTCCGGACACAAGCATGCGTCCGGACACAAGCATGCGTCCGGACACAAGCATGCGTCCGGACACAAGCATGCGTCCGGACACAAGCATGCGTCCGGACACAAGCATGCGTCCGGACACAAGCATGCGTCCGGACACAAGCATGCGTCCGGACACAAGCATGCGTCCGGACACAAGCATGCGTCCGGACACAAGCATGCGTCCGGACACAAGCATGCGTCCGGACACAAGCATGCGTCCGGACACAAGCATGCGTCCGGACACAAGCATGCGTCCGGACACAAGCATGCGTCCGGACACAAGCATGCGTCCGGACACAAGCATGCGTCCGGACACAAGCATGCGTCCGGACACAAGCATGCGTCCGGACACAAGCATGCGTCCGGACACAAGCATGCGTCCGGACACAAGCATGCGTCCGGACACAAGCATGCGTCCGGACACAAGCATGCGTCCGGACACAAGCATGCGTCCGGACACAAGCATGCGTCCGGACACAAGCATGCGTCCGGACACAAGCATGCGTCCGGACACAAGCATGCGTCCGGACACAAGCATGCGTCCGGACACAAGCATGCGTCCGGACACAAGCATGCGTCCGGACACAAGCATGCGTCCGGACACAAGCATGCGTCCGGACACAAGCATGCGTCCGGACACAAGCATGCGTCCGGACACAAGCATGCGTCCGGACACAAGCATGCGTCCGGACACAAGCATGCGTCCGGACACAAGCATGCGTCCGGACACAAGCATGCGTCCGGACACAAGCATGCGTCCGGACACAAGCATGCGTCCGGACACAAGCATGCGTCCGGACACAAGCATGCGTCCGGACACAAGCATGCGTCCGGACACAAGCATGCGTCCGGACACAAGCATGCGTCCGGACACAAGCATGCGTCCGGACACAAGCATGCGTCCGGACACAAGCATGCGTCCGGACACAAGCATGCGTCCGGACACAAGCATGCGTCCGGACACAAGCATGCGTCCGGACACAAGCATGCGTCCGGACACAAGCATGCGTCCGGACACAAGCATGCGTCCGGACACAAGCATGCGTCCGGACACAAGCATGCGTCCGGACACAAGCATGCGTCCGGACACAAGCATGCGTCCGGACACAAGCATGCGTCCGGACACAAGCATGCGTCCGGACACAAGCATGCGTCCGGACACAAGCATGCGTCCGGACACAAGCATGCGTCCGGACACAAGCATGCGTCCGGACACAAGCATGCGTCCGGACACAAGCATGCGTCCGGACACAAGCATGCGTCCGGACACAAGCATGCGTCCGGACACAAGCATGCGTCCGGACACAAGCATGCGTCCGGACACAAGCATGCGTCCGGACACAAGCATGCGTCCGGACACAAGCATGCGTCCGGACACAAGCATGCGTCCGGACACAAGCATGCGTCCGGACACAAGCATGCGTCCGGACACAAGCATGCGTCCGGACACAAGCATGCGTCCGGACACAAGCATGCGTCCGGACACAAGCATGCGTCCGGACACAAGCATGCGTCCGGACACAAGCATGCGTCCGGACACAAGCATGCGTCCGGACACAAGCATGCGTCCGGACACAAGCATGCGTCCGGACACAAGCATGCGTCCGGACACAAGCATGCGTCCGGACACAAGCATGCGTCCGGACACAAGCATGCGTCCGGACACAAGCATGCGTCCGGACACAAGCATGCGTCCGGACACAAGCATGCGTCCGGACACAAGCATGCGTCCGGACACAAGCATGCGTCCGGACACAAGCATGCGTCCGGACACAAGCATGCGTCCGGACACAAGCATGCGTCCGGACACAAGCATGCGTCCGGACACAAGCATGCGTCCGGACACAAGCATGCGTCCGGACACAAGCATGCGTCCGGACACAAGCATGCGTCCGGACACAAGCATGCGTCCGGACACAAGCATGCGTCCGGACACAAGCATGCGTCCGGACACAAGCATGCGTCCGGACACAAGCATGCGTCCGGACACAAGCATGCGTCCGGACACAAGCATGCGTCCGGACACAAGCATGCGTCCGGACACAAGCATGCGTCCGGACACAAGCATGCGTCCGGACACAAGCATGCGTCCGGACACAAGCATGCGTCCGGACACAAGCATGCGTCCGGACACAAGCATGCGTCCGGACACAAGCATGCGTCCGGACACAAGCATGCGTCCGGACACAAGCATGCGTCCGGACACAAGCATGCGTCCGGACACAAGCATGCGTCCGGACACAAGCATGCGTCCGGACACAAGCATGCGTCCGGACACAAGCATGCGTCCGGACACAAGCATGCGTCCGGACACAAGCATGCGTCCGGACACAAGCATGCGTCCGGACACAAGCATGCGTCCGGACACAAGCATGCGTCCGGACACAAGCATGCGTCCGGACACAAGCATGCGTCCGGACACAAGCATGCGTCCGGACACAAGCATGCGTCCGGACACAAGCATGCGTCCGGACACAAGCATGCGTCCGGACACAAGCATGCGTCCGGACACAAGCATGCGTCCGGACACAAGCATGCGTCCGGACACAAGCATGCGTCCGGACACAAGCATGCGTCCGGACACAAGCATGCGTCCGGACACAAGCATGCGTCCGGACACAAGCATGCGTCCGGACACAAGCATGCGTCCGGACACAAGCATGCGTCCGGACACAAGCATGCGTCCGGACACAAGCATGCGTCCGGACACAAGCATGCGTCCGGACACAAGCATGCGTCCGGACACAAGCATGCGTCCGGACACAAGCATGCGTCCGGACACAAGCATGCGTCCGGACACAAGCATGCGTCCGGACACAAGCATGCGTCCGGACACAAGCATGCGTCCGGACACAAGCATGCGTCCGGACACAAGCATGCGTCCGGACACAAGCATGCGTCCGGACACAAGCATGCGTCCGGACACAAGCATGCGTCCGGACACAAGCATGCGTCCGGACACAAGCATGCGTCCGGACACAAGCATGCGTCCGGACACAAGCATGCGTCCGGACACAAGCATGCGTCCGGACACAAGCATGCGTCCGGACACAAGCATGCGTCCGGACACAAGCATGCGTCCGGACACAAGCATGCGTCCGGACACAAGCATGCGTCCGGACACAAGCATGCGTCCGGACACAAGCATGCGTCCGGACACAAGCATGCGTCCGGACACAAGCATGCGTCCGGACACAAGCATGCGTCCGGACACAAGCATGCGTCCGGACACAAGCATGCGTCCGGACACAAGCATGCGTCCGGACACAAGCATGCGTCCGGACACAAGCATGCGTCCGGACACAAGCATGCGTCCGGACACAAGCATGCGTCCGGACACAAGCATGCGTCCGGACACAAGCATGCGTCCGGACACAAGCATGCGTCCGGACACAAGCATGCGTCCGGACACAAGCATGCGTCCGGACACAAGCATGCGTCCGGACACAAGCATGCGTCCGGACACAAGCATGCGTCCGGACACAAGCATGCGTCCGGACACAAGCATGCGTCCGGACACAAGCATGCGTCCGGACACAAGCATGCGTCCGGACACAAGCATGCGTCCGGACACAAGCATGCGTCCGGACACAAGCATGCGTCCGGACACAAGCATGCGTCCGGACACAAGCATGCGTCCGGACACAAGCATGCGTCCGGACACAAGCATGCGTCCGGACACAAGCATGCGTCCGGACACAAGCATGCGTCCGGACACAAGCATGCGTCCGGACACAAGCATGCGTCCGGACACAAGCATGCGTCCGGACACAAGCATGCGTCCGGACACAAGCATGCGTCCGGACACAAGCATGCGTCCGGACACAAGCATGCGTCCGGACACAAGCATGCGTCCGGACACAAGCATGCGTCCGGACACAAGCATGCGTCCGGACACAAGCATGCGTCCGGACACAAGCATGCGTCCGGACACAAGCATGCGTCCGGACACAAGCATGCGTCCGGACACAAGCATGCGTCCGGACACAAGCATGCGTCCGGACACAAGCATGCGTCCGGACACAAGCATGCGTCCGGACACAAGCATGCGTCCGGACACAAGCATGCGTCCGGACACAAGCATGCGTCCGGACACAAGCATGCGTCCGGACACAAGCATGCGTCCGGACACAAGCATGCGTCCGGACACAAGCATGCGTCCGGACACAAGCATGCGTCCGGACACAAGCATGCGTCCGGACACAAGCATGCGTCCGGACACAAGCATGCGTCCGGACACAAGCATGCGTCCGGACACAAGCATGCGTCCGGACACAAGCATGCGTCCGGACACAAGCATGCGTCCGGACACAAGCATGCGTCCGGACACAAGCATGCGTCCGGACACAAGCATGCGTCCGGACACAAGCATGCGTCCGGACACAAGCATGCGTCCGGACACAAGCATGCGTCCGGACACAAGCATGCGTCCGGACACAAGCATGCGTCCGGACACAAGCATGCGTCCGGACACAAGCATGCGTCCGGACACAAGCATGCGTCCGGACACAAGCATGCGTCCGGACACAAGCATGCGTCCGGACACAAGCATGCGTCCGGACACAAGCATGCGTCCGGACACAAGCATGCGTCCGGACACAAGCATGCGTCCGGACACAAGCATGCGTCCGGACACAAGCATGCGTCCGGACACAAGCATGCGTCCGGACACAAGCATGCGTCCGGACACAAGCATGCGTCCGGACACAAGCATGCGTCCGGACACAAGCATGCGTCCGGACACAAGCATGCGTCCGGACACAAGCATGCGTCCGGACACAAGCATGCGTCCGGACACAAGCATGCGTCCGGACACAAGCATGCGTCCGGACACAAG
The DNA here is from genome assembly GCA_948144175.1 of Closterium sp. NIES-65. Lineage (NCBI taxonomy): Eukaryota > Viridiplantae > Streptophyta > Zygnematophyceae > Desmidiales > Closteriaceae > Closterium > Closterium sp. NIES-65. The sequence goes on from CANXME010000141.1 coordinate 25,659, forward strand.
CATGCGTCCGGACACAAGCATGCGTCCGGACACAAGCATGCGTCCGGACACAAGCATGCGTCCGGACACAAGCATGCGTCCGGACACAAGCATGCGTCCGGACACAAGCATGCGTCCGGACACAAGCATGCGTCCGGACACAAGCATGCGTCCGGACACAAGCATGCGTCCGGACACAAGCATGCGTCCGGACACAAGCATGCGTCCGGACACAAGCATGCGTCCGGACACAAGCATGCGTCCGGACACAAGCATGCGTCCGGACACAAGCATGCGTCCGGACACAAGCATGCGTCCGGACACAAGCATGCGTCCGGACACAAGCATGCGTCCGGACACAAGCATGCGTCCGGACACAAGCATGCGTCCGGACACAAGCATGCGTCCGGACACAAGCATGCGTCCGGACACAAGCATGCGTCCGGACACAAGCATGCGTCCGGACACAAGCATGCGTCCGGACACAAGCATGCGTCCGGACACAAGCATGCGTCCGGACACAAGCATGCGTCCGGACACAAGCATGCGTCCGGACACAAGCATGCGTCCGGACACAAGCATGCGTCCGGACACAAGCATGCGTCCGGACACAAGCATGCGTCCGGACACAAGCATGCGTCCGGACACAAGCATGCGTCCGGACACAAGCATGCGTCCGGACACAAGCATGCGTCCGGACACAAGCATGCGTCCGGACACAAGCATGCGTCCGGACACAAGCATGCGTCCGGACACAAGCATGCGTCCGGACACAAGCATGCGTCCGGACACAAGCATGCGTCCGGACACAAGCATGCGTCCGGACACAAGCATGCGTCCGGACACAAGCATGCGTCCGGACACAAGCATGCGTCCGGACACAAGCATGCGTCCGGACACAAGCATGCGTCCGGACACAAGCATGCGTCCGGACACAAGCATGCGTCCGGACACAAGCATGCGTCCGGACACAAGCATGCGTCCGGACACAAGCATGCGTCCGGACACAAGCATGCGTCCGGACACAAGCATGCGTCCGGACACAAGCATGCGTCCGGACACAAGCATGCGTCCGGACACAAGCATGCGTCCGGACACAAGCATGCGTCCGGACACAAGCATGCGTCCGGACACAAGCATGCGTCCGGACACAAGCATGCGTCCGGACACAAGCATGCGTCCGGACACAAGCATGCGTCCGGACACAAGCATGCGTCCGGACACAAGCATGCGTCCGGACACAAGCATGCGTCCGGACACAAGCATGCGTCCGGACACAAGCATGCGTCCGGACACAAGCATGCGTCCGGACACAAGCATGCGTCCGGACACAAGCATGCGTCCGGACACAAGCATGCGTCCGGACACAAGCATGCGTCCGGACACAAGCATGCGTCCGGACACAAGCATGCGTCCGGACACAAGCATGCGTCCGGACACAAGCATGCGTCCGGACACAAGCATGCGTCCGGACACAAGCATGCGTCCGGACACAAGCATGCGTCCGGACACAAGCATGCGTCCGGACACAAGCATGCGTCCGGACACAAGCATGCGTCCGGACACAAGCATGCGTCCGGACACAAGCATGCGTCCGGACACAAGCATGCGTCCGGACACAAGCATGCGTCCGGACACAAGCATGCGTCCGGACACAAGCATGCGTCCGGACACAAGCATGCGTCCGGACACAAGCATGCGTCCGGACACAAGCATGCGTCCGGACACAAGCATGCGTCCGGACACAAGCATGCGTCCGGACACAAGCATGCGTCCGGACACAAGCATGCGTCCGGACACAAGCATGCGTCCGGACACAAGCATGCGTCCGGACACAAGCATGCGTCCGGACACAAGCATGCGTCCGGACACAAGCATGCGTCCGGACACAAGCATGCGTCCGGACACAAGCATGCGTCCGGACACAAGCATGCGTCCGGACACAAGCATGCGTCCGGACACAAGCATGCGTCCGGACACAAGCATGCGTCCGGACACAAGCATGCGTCCGGACACAAGCATGCGTCCGGACACAAGCATGCGTCCGGACACAAGCATGCGTCCGGACACAAGCATGCGTCCGGACACAAGCATGCGTCCGGACACAAGCATGCGTCCGGACACAAGCATGCGTCCGGACACAAGCATGCGTCCGGACACAAGCATGCGTCCGGACACAAGCATGCGTCCGGACACAAGCATGCGTCCGGACACAAGCATGCGTCCGGACACAAGCATGCGTCCGGACACAAGCATGCGTCCGGACACAAGCATGCGTCCGGACACAAGCATGCGTCCGGACACAAGCATGCGTCCGGACACAAGCATGCGTCCGGACACAAGCATGCGTCCGGACACAAGCATGCGTCCGGACACAAGCATGCGTCCGGACACAAGCATGCGTCCGGACACAAGCATGCGTCCGGACACAAGCATGCGTCCGGACACAAGCATGCGTCCGGACACAAGCATGCGTCCGGACACAAGCATGCGTCCGGACACAAGCATGCGTCCGGACACAAGCATGCGTCCGGACACAAGCATGCGTCCGGACACAAGCATGCGTCCGGACACAAGCATGCGTCCGGACACAAGCATGCGTCCGGACACAAGCATGCGTCCGGACACAAGCATGCGTCCGGACACAAGCATGCGTCCGGACACAAGCATGCGTCCGGACACAAGCATGCGTCCGGACACAAGCATGCGTCCGGACACAAGCATGCGTCCGGACACAAGCATGCGTCCGGACACAAGCATGCGTCCGGACACAAGCATGCGTCCGGACACAAGCATGCGTCCGGACACAAGCATGCGTCCGGACACAAGCATGCGTCCGGACACAAGCATGCGTCCGGACACAAGCATGCGTCCGGACACAAGCATGCGTCCGGACACAAGCATGCGTCCGGACACAAGCATGCGTCCGGACACAAGCATGCGTCCGGACACAAGCATGCGTCCGGACACAAGCATGCGTCCGGACACAAGCATGCGTCCGGACACAAGCATGCGTCCGGACACAAGCATGCGTCCGGACACAAGCATGCGTCCGGACACAAGCATGCGTCCGGACACAAGCATGCGTCCGGACACAAGCATGCGTCCGGACACAAGCATGCGTCCGGACACAAGCATGCGTCCGGACACAAGCATGCGTCCGGACACAAGCATGCGTCCGGACACAAGCATGCGTCCGGACACAAGCATGCGTCCGGACACAAGCATGCGTCCGGACACAAGCATGCGTCCGGACACAAGCATGCGTCCGGACACAAGCATGCGTCCGGACACAAGCATGCGTCCGGACACAAGCATGCGTCCGGACACAAGCATGCGTCCGGACACAAGCATGCGTCCGGACACAAGCATGCGTCCGGACACAAGCATGCGTCCGGACACAAGCATGCGTCCGGACACAAGCATGCGTCCGGACACAAGCATGCGTCCGGACACAAGCATGCGTCCGGACACAAGCATGCGTCCGGACACAAGCATGCGTCCGGACACAAGCATGCGTCCGGACACAAGCATGCGTCCGGACACAAGCATGCGTCCGGACACAAGCATGCGTCCGGACACAAGCATGCGTCCGGACACAAGCATGCGTCCGGACACAAGCATGCGTCCGGACACAAGCATGCGTCCGGACACAAGCATGCGTCCGGACACAAGCATGCGTCCGGACACAAGCATGCGTCCGGACACAAGCATGCGTCCGGACACAAGCATGCGTCCGGACACAAGCATGCGTCCGGACACAAGCATGCGTCCGGACACAAGCATGCGTCCGGACACAAGCATGCGTCCGGACACAAGCATGCGTCCGGACACAAGCATGCGTCCGGACACAAGCATGCGTCCGGACACAAGCATGCGTCCGGACACAAGCATGCGTCCGGACACAAGCATGCGTCCGGACACAAGCATGCGTCCGGACACAAGCATGCGTCCGGACACAAGCATGCGTCCGGACACAAGCATGCGTCCGGACACAAGCATGCGTCCGGACACAAGCATGCGTCCGGACACAAGCATGCGTCCGGACACAAGCATGCGTCCGGACACAAGCATGCGTCCGGACACAAGCATGCGTCCGGACACAAGCATGCGTCCGGACACAAGCATGCGTCCGGACACAAGCATGCGTCCGGACACAAGCATGCGTCCGGACACAAGCATGCGTCCGGACACAAGCATGCGTCCGGACACAAGCATGCGTCCGGACACAAGCATGCGTCCGGACACAAGCATGCGTCCGGACACAAGCATGCGTCCGGACACAAGCATGCGTCCGGACACAAGCATGCGTCCGGACACAAGCATGCGTCCGGACACAAGCATGCGTCCGGACACAAGCATGCGTCCGGACACAAGCATGCGTCCGGACACAAGCATGCGTCCGGACACAAGCATGCGTCCGGACACAAGCATGCGTCCGGACACAAGCATGCGTCCGGACACAAGCATGCGTCCGGACACAAGCATGCGTCCGGACACAAGCATGCGTCCGGACACAAGCATGCGTCCGGACACAAGCATGCGTCCGGACACAAGCATGCGTCCGGACACAAGCATGCGTCCGGACACAAGCATGCGTCCGGACACAAGCATGCGTCCGGACACAAGCATGCGTCCGGACACAAGCATGCGTCCGGACACAAGCATGCGTCCGGACACAAGCATGCGTCCGGACACAAGCATGCGTCCGGACACAAGCATGCGTCCGGACACAAGCATGCGTCCGGACACAAGCATGCGTCCGGACACAAGCATGCGTCCGGACACAAGCATGCGTCCGGACACAAGCATGCGTCCGGACACAAGCATGCGTCCGGACACAAGCATGCGTCCGGACACAAGCATGCGTCCGGACACAAGCATGCGTCCGGACACAAGCATGCGTCCGGACACAAGCATGCGTCCGGACACAAGCATGCGTCCGGACACAAGCATGCGTCCGGACACAAGCATGCGTCCGGACACAAGCATGCGTCCGGACACAAGCATGCGTCCGGACACAAGCATGCGTCCGGACACAAGCATGCGTCCGGACACAAGCATGCGTCCGGACACAAGCATGCGTCCGGACACAAGCATGCGTCCGGACACAAGCATGCGTCCGGACACAAGCATGCGTCCGGACACAAGCATGCGTCCGGACACAAGCATGCGTCCGGACACAAGCATGCGTCCGGACACAAGCATGCGTCCGGACACAAGCATGCGTCCGGACACAAGCATGCGTCCGGACACAAGCATGCGTCCGGACACAAGCATGCGTCCGGACACAAGCATGCGTCCGGACACAAGCATGCGTCCGGACACAAGCATGCGTCCGGACACAAGCATGCGTCCGGACACAAGCATGCGTCCGGACACAAGCATGCGTCCGGACACAAGCATGCGTCCGGACACAAGCATGCGTCCGGACACAAGCATGCGTCCGGACACAAGCATGCGTCCGGACACAAGCATGCGTCCGGACACAAGCATGCGTCCGGACACAAGCATGCGTCCGGACACAAGCATGCGTCCGGACACAAGCATGCGTCCGGACACAAGCATGCGTCCGGACACAAGCATGCGTCCGGACACAAGCATGCGTCCGGACACAAGCATGCGTCCGGACACAAGCATGCGTCCGGACACAAGCATGCGTCCGGACACAAGCATGCGTCCGGACACAAGCATGCGTCCGGACACAAGCATGCGTCCGGACACAAGCATGCGTCCGGACACAAGCATGCGTCCGGACACAAGCATGCGTCCGGACACAAGCATGCGTCCGGACACAAGCATGCGTCCGGACACAAGCATGCGTCCGGACACAAGCATGCGTCCGGACACAAGCATGCGTCCGGACACAAGCATGCGTCCGGACACAAGCATGCGTCCGGACACAAGCATGCGTCCGGACACAAGCATGCGTCCGGACACAAGCATGCGTCCGGACACAAGCATGCGTCCGGACACAAGCATGCGTCCGGACACAAGCATGCGTCCGGACACAAGCATGCGTCCGGACACAAGCATGCGTCCGGACACAAGCATGCGTCCGGACACAAGCATGCGTCCGGACACAAGCATGCGTCCGGACACAAGCATGCGTCCGGACACAAGCATGCGTCCGGACACAAGCATGCGTCCGGACACAAGCATGCGTCCGGACACAAGCATGCGTCCGGACACAAGCATGCGTCCGGACACAAGCATGCGTCCGGACACAAGCATGCGTCCGGACACAAGCATGCGTCCGGACACAAGCATGCGTCCGGACACAAGCATGCGTCCGGACACAAGCATGCGTCCGGACACAAGCATGCGTCCGGACACAAGCATGCGTCCGGACACAAGCATGCGTCCGGACACAAGCATGCGTCCGGACACAAGCATGCGTCCGGACACAAGCATGCGTCCGGACACAAGCATGCGTCCGGACACAAGCATGCGTCCGGACACAAGCATGCGTCCGGACACAAGCATGCGTCCGGACACAAGCATGCGTCCGGACACAAGCATGCGTCCGGACACAAGCATGCGTCCGGACACAAGCATGCGTCCGGACACAAGCATGCGTCCGGACACAAGCATGCGTCCGGACACAAGCATGCGTCCGGACACAAGCATGCGTCCGGACACAAGCATGCGTCCGGACACAAGCATGCGTCCGGACACAAGCATGCGTCCGGACACAAGCATGCGTCCGGACACAAGCATGCGTCCGGACACAAGCATGCGTCCGGACACAAGCATGCGTCCGGACACAAGCATGCGTCCGGACACAAGCATGCGTCCGGACACAAGCATGCGTCCGGACACAAGCATGCGTCCGGACACAAGCATGCGTCCGGACACAAGCATGCGTCCGGACACAAGCATGCGTCCGGACACAAGCATGCGTCCGGACACAAGCATGCGTCCGGACACAAGCATGCGTCCGGACACAAGCATGCGTCCGGACACAAGCATGCGTCCGGACACAAGCATGCGTCCGGACACAAGCATGCGTCCGGACACAAGCATGCGTCCGGACACAAGCATGCGTCCGGACACAAGCATGCGTCCGGACACAAGCATGCGTCCGGACACAAGCATGCGTCCGGACACAAGCATGCGTCCGGACACAAGCATGCGTCCGGACACAAGCATGCGTCCGGACACAAGCATGCGTCCGGACACAAGCATGCGTCCGGACACAAGCATGCGTCCGGACACAAGCATGCGTCCGGACACAAGCATGCGTCCGGACACAAGCATGCGTCCGGACACAAGCATGCGTCCGGACACAAGCATGCGTCCGGACACAAGCATGCGTCCGGACACAAGCATGCGTCCGGACACAAGCATGCGTCCGGACACAAGCATGCGTCCGGACACAAGCATGCGTCCGGACACAAGCATGCGTCCGGACACAAGCATGCGTCCGGACACAAGCATGCGTCCGGACACAAGCATGCGTCCGGACACAAGCATGCGTCCGGACACAAGCATGCGTCCGGACACAAGCATGCGTCCGGACACAAGCATGCGTCCGGACACAAGCATGCGTCCGGACACAAGCATGCGTCCGGACACAAGCATGCGTCCGGACACAAGCATGCGTCCGGACACAAGCATGCGTCCGGACACAAGCATGCGTCCGGACACAAGCATGCGTCCGGACACAAGCATGCGTCCGGACACAAGCATGCGTCCGGACACAAGCATGCGTCCGGACACAAGCATGCGTCCGGACACAAGCATGCGTCCGGACACAAGCATGCGTCCGGACACAAGCATGCGTCCGGACACAAGCATGCGTCCGGACACAAGCATGCGTCCGGACACAAGCATGCGTCCGGACACAAGCATGCGTCCGGACACAAGCATGCGTCCGGACACAAGCATGCGTCCGGACACAAGCATGCGTCCGGACACAAGCATGCGTCCGGACACAAGCATGCGTCCGGACACAAGCATGCGTCCGGACACAAGCATGCGTCCGGACACAAGCATGCGTCCGGACACAAGCATGCGTCCGGACACAAGCATGCGTCCGGACACAAGCATGCGTCCGGACACAAGCATGCGTCCGGACACAAGCATGCGTCCGGACACAAGCATGCGTCCGGACACAAGCATGCGTCCGGACACAAGCATGCGTCCGGACACAAGCATGCGTCCGGACACAAGCATGCGTCCGGACACAAGCATGCGTCCGGACACAAGCATGCGTCCGGACACAAGCATGCGTCCGGACACAAGCATGCGTCCGGACACAAGCATGCGTCCGGACACAAGCATGCGTCCGGACACAAGCATGCGTCCGGACACAAGCATGCGTCCGGACACAAGCATGCGTCCGGACACAAGCATGCGTCCGGACACAAGCATGCGTCCGGACACAAGCATGCGTCCGGACACAAGCATGCGTCCGGACACAAGCATGCGTCCGGACACAAGCATGCGTCCGGACACAAGCATGCGTCCGGACACAAGCATGCGTCCGGACACAAGCATGCGTCCGGACACAAGCATGCGTCCGGACACAAGCATGCGTCCGGACACAAGCATGCGTCCGGACACAAGCATGCGTCCGGACACAAGCATGCGTCCGGACACAAGCATGCGTCCGGACACAAGCATGCGTCCGGACACAAGCATGCGTCCGGACACAAGCATGCGTCCGGACACAAGCATGCGTCCGGACACAAGCATGCGTCCGGACACAAGCATGCGTCCGGACACAAGCATGCGTCCGGACACAAGCATGCGTCCGGACACAAGCATGCGTCCGGACACAAGCATGCGTCCGGACACAAGCATGCGTCCGGACACAAGCATGCGTCCGGACACAAGCATGCGTCCGGACACAAGCATGCGTCCGGACACAAGCATGCGTCCGGACACAAGCATGCGTCCGGACACAAGCATGCGTCCGGACACAAGCATGCGTCCGGACACAAGCATGCGTCCGGACACAAGCATGCGTCCGGACACAAGCATGCGTCCGGACACAAGCATGCGTCCGGACACAAGCATGCGTCCGGACACAAGCATGCGTCCGGACACAAGCATGCGTCCGGACACAAGCATGCGTCCGGACACAAGCATGCGTCCGGACACAAGCATGCGTCCGGACACAAGCATGCGTCCGGACACAAGCATGCGTCCGGACACAAGCATGCGTCCGGACACAAGCATGCGTCCGGACACAAGCATGCGTCCGGACACAAGCATGCGTCCGGACACAAGCATGCGTCCGGACACAAGCATGCGTCCGGACACAAGCATGCGTCCGGACACAAGCATGCGTCCGGACACAAGCATGCGTCCGGACACAAGCATGCGTCCGGACACAAGCATGCGTCCGGACACAAGCATGCGTCCGGACACAAGCATGCGTCCGGACACAAGCATGCGTCCGGACACAAGCATGCGTCCGGACACAAGCATGCGTCCGGACACAAGCATGCGTCCGGACACAAGCATGCGTCCGGACACAAGCATGCGTCCGGACACAAGCATGCGTCCGGACACAAGCATGCGTCCGGACACAAGCATGCGTCCGGACACAAGCATGCGTCCGGACACAAGCATGCGTCCGGACACAAGCATGCGTCCGGACACAAGCATGCGTCCGGACACAAGCATGCGTCCGGACACAAGCATGCGTCCGGACACAAGCATGCGTCCGGACACAAGCATGCGTCCGGACACAAGCATGCGTCCGGACACAAGCATGCGTCCGGACACAAGCATGCGTCCGGACACAAGCATGCGTCCGGACACAAGCATGCGTCCGGACACAAGCATGCGTCCGGACACAAGCATGCGTCCGGACACAAGCATGCGTCCGGACACAAGCATGCGTCCGGACACAAGCATGCGTCCGGACACAAGCATGCGTCCGGACACAAGCATGCGTCCGGACACAAGCATGCGTCCGGACACAAGCATGCGTCCGGACACAAGCATGCGTCCGGACACAAGCATGCGTCCGGACACAAGCATGCGTCCGGACACAAGCATGCGTCCGGACACAAGCATGCGTCCGGACACAAGCATGCGTCCGGACACAAGCATGCGTCCGGACACAAGCATGCGTCCGGACACAAGCATGCGTCCGGACACAAGCATGCGTCCGGACACAAGCATGCGTCCGGACACAAGCATGCGTCCGGACACAAGCATGCGTCCGGACACAAGCATGCGTCCGGACACAAGCATGCGTCCGGACACAAGCATGCGTCCGGACACAAGCATGCGTCCGGACACAAGCATGCGTCCGGACACAAGCATGCGTCCGGACACAAGCATGCGTCCGGACACAAGCATGCGTCCGGACACAAGCATGCGTCCGGACACAAGCATGCGTCCGGACACAAGCATGCGTCCGGACACAAGCATGCGTCCGGACACAAGCATGCGTCCGGACACAAGCATGCGTCCGGACACAAGCATGCGTCCGGACACAAGCATGCGTCCGGACACAAGCATGCGTCCGGACACAAGCATGCGTCCGGACACAAGCATGCGTCCGGACACAAGCATGCGTCCGGACACAAGCATGCGTCCGGACACAAGCATGCGTCCGGACACAAGCATGCGTCCGGACACAAGCATGCGTCCGGACACAAGCATGCGTCCGGACACAAGCATGCGTCCGGACACAAGCATGCGTCCGGACACAAGCATGCGTCCGGACACAAGCATGCGTCCGGACACAAGCATGCGTCCGGACACAAGCATGCGTCCGGACACAAGCATGCGTCCGGACACAAGCATGCGTCCGGACACAAGCATGCGTCCGGACACAAGCATGCGTCCGGACACAAGCATGCGTCCGGACACAAGCATGCGTCCGGACACAAGCATGCGTCCGGACACAAGCATGCGTCCGGACACAAGCATGCGTCCGGACACAAGCATGCGTCCGGACACAAGCATGCGTCCGGACACAAGCATGCGTCCGGACACAAGCATGCGTCCGGACACAAGCATGCGTCCGGACACAAGCATGCGTCCGGACACAAGCATGCGTCCGGACACAAGCATGCGTCCGGACACAAGCATGCGTCCGGACACAAGCATGCGTCCGGACACAAGCATGCGTCCGGACACAAGCATGCGTCCGGACACAAGCATGCGTCCGGACACAAGCATGCGTCCGGACACAAGCATGCGTCCGGACACAAGCATGCGTCCGGACACAAGCATGCGTCCGGACACAAGCATGCGTCCGGACACAAGCATGCGTCCGGACACAAGCATGCGTCCGGACACAAGCATGCGTCCGGACACAAGCATGCGTCCGGACACAAGCATGCGTCCGGACACAAGCATGCGTCCGGACACAAGCATGCGTCCGGACACAAGCATGCGTCCGGACACAAGCATGCGTCCGGACACAAGCATGCGTCCGGACACAAGCATGCGTCCGGACACAAGCATGCGTCCGGACACAAGCATGCGTCCGGACACAAGCATGCGTCCGGACACAAGCATGCGTCCGGACACAAGCATGCGTCCGGACACAAGCATGCGTCCGGACACAAGCATGCGTCCGGACACAAGCATGCGTCCGGACACAAGCATGCGTCCGGACACAAGCATGCGTCCGGACACAAGCATGCGTCCGGACACAAGCATGCGTCCGGACACAAGCATGCGTCCGGACACAAGCATGCGTCCGGACACAAGCATGCGTCCGGACACAAGCATGCGTCCGGACACAAGCATGCGTCCGGACACAAGCATGCGTCCGGACACAAGCATGCGTCCGGACACAAGCATGCGTCCGGACACAAGCATGCGTCCGGACACAAGCATGCGTCCGGACACAAGCATGCGTCCGGACACAAGCATGCGTCCGGACACAAGCATGCGTCCGGACACAAGCATGCGTCCGGACACAAGCATGCGTCCGGACACAAGCATGCGTCCGGACACAAGCATGCGTCCGGACACAAGCATGCGTCCGGACACAAGCATGCGTCCGGACACAAGCATGCGTCCGGACACAAGCATGCGTCCGGACACAAGCATGCGTCCGGACACAAGCATGCGTCCGGACACAAGCATGCGTCCGGACACAAGCATGCGTCCGGACACAAGCATGCGTCCGGACACAAGCATGCGTCCGGACACAAGCATGCGTCCGGACACAAGCATGCGTCCGGACACAAGCATGCGTCCGGACACAAGCATGCGTCCGGACACAAGCATGCGTCCGGACACAAGCATGCGTCCGGACACAAGCATGCGTCCGGACACAAGCATGCGTCCGGACACAAGCATGCGTCCGGACACAAGCATGCGTCCGGACACAAGCATGCGTCCGGACACAAGCATGCGTCCGGACACAAGCATGCGTCCGGACACAAGCATGCGTCCGGACACAAGCATGCGTCCGGACACAAGCATGCGTCCGGACACAAGCATGCGTCCGGACACAAGCATGCGTCCGGACACAAGCATGCGTCCGGACACAAGCATGCGTCCGGACACAAGCATGCGTCCGGACACAAGCATGCGTCCGGACACAAGCATGCGTCCGGACACAAGCATGCGTCCGGACACAAGCATGCGTCCGGACACAAGCATGCGTCCGGACACAAGCATGCGTCCGGACACAAGCATGCGTCCGGACACAAGCATGCGTCCGGACACAAGCATGCGTCCGGACACAAGCATGCGTCCGGACACAAGCATGCGTCCGGACACAAGCATGCGTCCGGACACAAGCATGCGTCCGGACACAAGCATGCGTCCGGACACAAGCATGCGTCCGGACACAAGCATGCGTCCGGACACAAGCATGCGTCCGGACACAAGCATGCGTCCGGACACAAGCATGCGTCCGGACACAAGCATGCGTCCGGACACAAGCATGCGTCCGGACACAAGCATGCGTCCGGACACAAGCATGCGTCCGGACACAAGCATGCGTCCGGACACAAGCATGCGTCCGGACACAAGCATGCGTCCGGACACAAGCATGCGTCCGGACACAAGCATGCGTCCGGACACAAGCATGCGTCCGGACACAAGCATGCGTCCGGACACAAGCATGCGTCCGGACACAAGCATGCGTCCGGACACAAGCATGCGTCCGGACACAAGCATGCGTCCGGACACAAGCATGCGTCCGGACACAAGCATGCGTCCGGACACAAGCATGCGTCCGGACACAAGCATGCGTCCGGACACAAGCATGCGTCCGGACACAAGCATGCGTCCGGACACAAGCATGCGTCCGGACACAAGCATGCGTCCGGACACAAGCATGCGTCCGGACACAAGCATGCGTCCGGACACAAGCATGCGTCCGGACACAAGCATGCGTCCGGACACAAGCATGCGTCCGGACACAAGCATGCGTCCGGACACAAGCATGCGTCCGGACACAAGCATGCGTCCGGACACAAGCATGCGTCCGGACACAAGCATGCGTCCGGACACAAGCATGCGTCCGGACACAAGCATGCGTCCGGACACAAGCATGCGTCCGGACACAAGCATGCGTCCGGACACAAGCATGCGTCCGGACACAAGCATGCGTCCGGACACAAGCATGCGTCCGGACACAAGCATGCGTCCGGACACAAGCATGCGTCCGGACACAAGCATGCGTCCGGACACAAGCATGCGTCCGGACACAAGCATGCGTCCGGACACAAGCATGCGTCCGGACACAAGCATGCGTCCGGACACAAGCATGCGTCCGGACACAAGCATGCGTCCGGACACAAGCATGCGTCCGGACACAAGCATGCGTCCGGACACAAGCATGCGTCCGGACACAAGCATGCGTCCGGACACAAGCATGCGTCCGGACACAAGCATGCGTCCGGACACAAGCATGCGTCCGGACACAAGCATGCGTCCGGACACAAGCATGCGTCCGGACACAAGCATGCGTCCGGACACAAGCATGCGTCCGGACACAAGCATGCGTCCGGACACAAGCATGCGTCCGGACACAAGCATGCGTCCGGACACAAGCATGCGTCCGGACACAAGCATGCGTCCGGACACAAGCATGCGTCCGGACACAAGCATGCGTCCGGACACAAGCATGCGTCCGGACACAAGCATGCGTCCGGACACAAGCATGCGTCCGGACACAAGCATGCGTCCGGACACAAGCATGCGTCCGGACACAAGCATGCGTCCGGACACAAGCATGCGTCCGGACACAAGCATGCGTCCGGACACAAGCATGCGTCCGGACACAAGCATGCGTCCGGACACAAGCATGCGTCCGGACACAAGCATGCGTCCGGACACAAGCATGCGTCCGGACACAAGCATGCGTCCGGACACAAGCATGCGTCCGGACACAAGCATGCGTCCGGACACAAGCATGCGTCCGGACACAAGCATGCGTCCGGACACAAGCATGCGTCCGGACACAAGCATGCGTCCGGACACAAGCATGCGTCCGGACACAAGCATGCGTCCGGACACAAGCATGCGTCCGGACACAAGCATGCGTCCGGACACAAGCATGCGTCCGGACACAAGCATGCGTCCGGACACAAGCATGCGTCCGGACACAAGCATGCGTCCGGACACAAGCATGCGTCCGGACACAAGCATGCGTCCGGACACAAGCATGCGTCCGGACACAAGCATGCGTCCGGACACAAGCATGCGTCCGGACACAAGCATGCGTCCGGACACAAGCATGCGTCCGGACACAAGCATGCGTCCGGACACAAGCATGCGTCCGGACACAAGCATGCGTCCGGACACAAGCATGCGTCCGGACACAAGCATGCGTCCGGACACAAGCATGCGTCCGGACACAAGCATGCGTCCGGACACAAGCATGCGTCCGGACACAAGCATGCGTCCGGACACAAGCATGCGTCCGGACACAAGCATGCGTCCGGACACAAGCATGCGTCCGGACACAAGCATGCGTCCGGACACAAGCATGCGTCCGGACACAAGCATGCGTCCGGACACAAGCATGCGTCCGGACACAAGCATGCGTCCGGACACAAGCATGCGTCCGGACACAAGCATGCGTCCGGACACAAGCATGCGTCCGGACACAAGCATGCGTCCGGACACAAGCATGCGTCCGGACACAAGCATGCGTCCGGACACAAGCATGCGTCCGGACACAAGCATGCGTCCGGACACAAGCATGCGTCCGGACACAAGCATGCGTCCGGACACAAGCATGCGTCCGGACACAAGCATGCGTCCGGACACAAGCATGCGTCCGGACACAAGCATGCGTCCGGACACAAGCATGCGTCCGGACACAAGCATGCGTCCGGACACAAGCATGCGTCCGGACACAAGCATGCGTCCGGACACAAGCATGCGTCCGGACACAAGCATGCGTCCGGACACAAGCATGCGTCCGGACACAAGCATGCGTCCGGACACAAGCATGCGTCCGGACACAAGCATGCGTCCGGACACAAGCATGCGTCCGGACACAAGCATGCGTCCGGACACAAGCATGCGTCCGGACACAAGCATGCGTCCGGACACAAGCATGCGTCCGGACACAAGCATGCGTCCGGACACAAGCATGCGTCCGGACACAAGCATGCGTCCGGACACAAGCATGCGTCCGGACACAAGCATGCGTCCGGACACAAGCATGCGTCCGGACACAAGCATGCGTCCGGACACAAGCATGCGTCCGGACACAAGCATGCGTCCGGACACAAGCATGCGTCCGGACACAAGCATGCGTCCGGACACAAGCATGCGTCCGGACACAAGCATGCGTCCGGACACAAGCATGCGTCCGGACACAAGCATGCGTCCGGACACAAGCATGCGTCCGGACACAAGCATGCGTCCGGACACAAGCATGCGTCCGGACACAAGCATGCGTCCGGACACAAGCATGCGTCCGGACACAAGCATGCGTCCGGACACAAGCATGCGTCCGGACACAAGCATGCGTCCGGACACAAGCATGCGTCCGGACACAAGCATGCGTCCGGACACAAGCATGCGTCCGGACACAAGCATGCGTCCGGACACAAGCATGCGTCCGGACACAAGCATGCGTCCGGACACAAGCATGCGTCCGGACACAAGCATGCGTCCGGACACAAGCATGCGTCCGGACACAAGCATGCGTCCGGACACAAGCATGCGTCCGGACACAAGCATGCGTCCGGACACAAGCATGCGTCCGGACACAAGCATGCGTCCGGACACAAGCATGCGTCCGGACACAAGCATGCGTCCGGACACAAGCATGCGTCCGGACACAAGCATGCGTCCGGACACAAGCATGCGTCCGGACACAAGCATGCGTCCGGACACAAGCATGCGTCCGGACACAAGCATGCGTCCGGACACAAGCATGCGTCCGGACACAAGCATGCGTCCGGACACAAGCATGCGTCCGGACACAAGCATGCGTCCGGACACAAGCATGCGTCCGGACACAAGCATGCGTCCGGACACAAGCATGCGTCCGGACACAAGCATGCGTCCGGACACAAGCATGCGTCCGGACACAAGCATGCGTCCGGACACAAGCATGCGTCCGGACACAAGCATGCGTCCGGACACAAGCATGCGTCCGGACACAAGCATGCGTCCGGACACAAGCATGCGTCCGGACACAAGCATGCGTCCGGACACAAGCATGCGTCCGGACACAAGCATGCGTCCGGACACAAGCATGCGTCCGGACACAAGCATGCGTCCGGACACAAGCATGCGTCCGGACACAAGCATGCGTCCGGACACAAGCATGCGTCCGGACACAAGCATGCGTCCGGACACAAGCATGCGTCCGGACACAAGCATGCGTCCGGACACAAGCATGCGTCCGGACACAAGCATGCGTCCGGACACAAGCATGCGTCCGGACACAAGCATGCGTCCGGACACAAGCATGCGTCCGGACACAAGCATGCGTCCGGACACAAGCATGCGTCCGGACACAAGCATGCGTCCGGACACAAGCATGCGTCCGGACACAAGCATGCGTCCGGACACAAGCATGCGTCCGGACACAAGCATGCGTCCGGACACAAGCATGCGTCCGGACACAAGCATGCGTCCGGACACAAGCATGCGTCCGGACACAAGCATGCGTCCGGACACAAGCATGCGTCCGGACACAAGCATGCGTCCGGACACAAGCATGCGTCCGGACACAAGCATGCGTCCGGACACAAGCATGCGTCCGGACACAAGCATGCGTCCGGACACAAGCATGCGTCCGGACACAAGCATGCGTCCGGACACAAGCATGCGTCCGGACACAAGCATGCGTCCGGACACAAGCATGCGTCCGGACACAAGCATGCGTCCGGACACAAGCATGCGTCCGGACACAAGCATGCGTCCGGACACAAGCATGCGTCCGGACACAAGCATGCGTCCGGACACAAGCATGCGTCCGGACACAAGCATGCGTCCGGACACAAGCATGCGTCCGGACACAAGCATGCGTCCGGACACAAGCATGCGTCCGGACACAAGCATGCGTCCGGACACAAGCATGCGTCCGGACACAAGCATGCGTCCGGACACAAGCATGCGTCCGGACACAAGCATGCGTCCGGACACAAGCATGCGTCCGGACACAAGCATGCGTCCGGACACAAGCATGCGTCCGGACACAAGCATGCGTCCGGACACAAGCATGCGTCCGGACACAAGCATGCGTCCGGACACAAGCATGCGTCCGGACACAAGCATGCGTCCGGACACAAGCATGCGTCCGGACACAAGCATGCGTCCGGACACAAGCATGCGTCCGGACACAAGCATGCGTCCGGACACAAGCATGCGTCCGGACACAAGCATGCGTCCGGACACAAGCATGCGTCCGGACACAAGCATGCGTCCGGACACAAGCATGCGTCCGGACACAAGCATGCGTCCGGACACAAGCATGCGTCCGGACACAAGCATGCGTCCGGACACAAGCATGCGTCCGGACACAAGCATGCGTCCGGACACAAGCATGCGTCCGGACACAAGCATGCGTCCGGACACAAGCATGCGTCCGGACACAAGCATGCGTCCGGACACAAGCATGCGTCCGGACACAAGCATGCGTCCGGACACAAGCATGCGTCCGGACACAAGCATGCGTCCGGACACAAGCATGCGTCCGGACACAAGCATGCGTCCGGACACAAGCATGCGTCCGGACACAAGCATGCGTCCGGACACAAGCATGCGTCCGGACACAAGCATGCGTCCGGACACAAGCATGCGTCCGGACACAAGCATGCGTCCGGACACAAGCATGCGTCCGGACACAAGCATGCGTCCGGACACAAGCATGCGTCCGGACACAAGCATGCGTCCGGACACAAGCATGCGTCCGGACACAAGCATGCGTCCGGACACAAGCATGCGTCCGGACACAAGCATGCGTCCGGACACAAGCATGCGTCCGGACACAAGCATGCGTCCGGACACAAGCATGCGTCCGGACACAAGCATGCGTCCGGACACAAGCATGCGTCCGGACACAAGCATGCGTCCGGACACAAGCATGCGTCCGGACACAAGCATGCGTCCGGACACAAGCATGCGTCCGGACACAAGCATGCGTCCGGACACAAGCATGCGTCCGGACACAAGCATGCGTCCGGACACAAGCATGCGTCCGGACACAAGCATGCGTCCGGACACAAGCATGCGTCCGGACACAAGCATGCGTCCGGACACAAGCATGCGTCCGGACACAAGCATGCGTCCGGACACAAGCATGCGTCCGGACACAAGCATGCGTCCGGACACAAGCATGCGTCCGGACACAAGCATGCGTCCGGACACAAGCATGCGTCCGGACACAAGCATGCGTCCGGACACAAGCATGCGTCCGGACACAAGCATGCGTCCGGACACAAGCATGCGTCCGGACACAAGCATGCGTCCGGACACAAGCATGCGTCCGGACACAAGCATGCGTCCGGACACAAGCATGCGTCCGGACACAAGCATGCGTCCGGACACAAGCATGCGTCCGGACACAAGCATGCGTCCGGACACAAGCATGCGTCCGGACACAAGCATGCGTCCGGACACAAGCATGCGTCCGGACACAAGCATGCGTCCGGACACAAGCATGCGTCCGGACACAAGCATGCGTCCGGACACAAGCATGCGTCCGGACACAAGCATGCGTCCGGACACAAGCATGCGTCCGGACACAAGCATGCGTCCGGACACAAGCATGCGTCCGGACACAAGCATGCGTCCGGACACAAGCATGCGTCCGGACACAAGCATGCGTCCGGACACAAGCATGCGTCCGGACACAAGCATGCGTCCGGACACAAGCATGCGTCCGGACACAAGCATGCGTCCGGACACAAGCATGCGTCCGGACACAAGCATGCGTCCGGACACAAGCATGCGTCCGGACACAAGCATGCGTCCGGACACAAGCATGCGTCCGGACACAAGCATGCGTCCGGACACAAGCATGCGTCCGGACACAAGCATGCGTCCGGACACAAGCATGCGTCCGGACACAAGCATGCGTCCGGACACAAGCATGCGTCCGGACACAAGCATGCGTCCGGACACAAGCATGCGTCCGGACACAAGCATGCGTCCGGACACAAGCATGCGTCCGGACACAAGCATGCGTCCGGACACAAGCATGCGTCCGGACACAAGCATGCGTCCGGACACAAGCATGCGTCCGGACACAAGCATGCGTCCGGACACAAGCATGCGTCCGGACACAAGCATGCGTCCGGACACAAGCATGCGTCCGGACACAAGCATGCGTCCGGACACAAGCATGCGTCCGGACACAAGCATGCGTCCGGACACAAGCATGCGTCCGGACACAAGCATGCGTCCGGACACAAGCATGCGTCCGGACACAAGCATGCGTCCGGACACAAGCATGCGTCCGGACACAAGCATGCGTCCGGACACAAGCATGCGTCCGGACACAAGCATGCGTCCGGACACAAGCATGCGTCCGGACACAAGCATGCGTCCGGACACAAGCATGCGTCCGGACACAAGCATGCGTCCGGACACAAGCATGCGTCCGGACACAAGCATGCGTCCGGACACAAGCATGCGTCCGGACACAAGCATGCGTCCGGACACAAGCATGCGTCCGGACACAAGCATGCGTCCGGACACAAGCATGCGTCCGGACACAAGCATGCGTCCGGACACAAGCATGCGTCCGGACACAAGCATGCGTCCGGACACAAGCATGCGTCCGGACACAAGCATGCGTCCGGACACAAGCATGCGTCCGGACACAAGCATGCGTCCGGACACAAGCATGCGTCCGGACACAAGCATGCGTCCGGACACAAGCATGCGTCCGGACACAAGCATGCGTCCGGACACAAGCATGCGTCCGGACACAAGCATGCGTCCGGACACAAGCATGCGTCCGGACACAAGCATGCGTCCGGACACAAGCATGCGTCCGGACACAAGCATGCGTCCGGACACAAGCATGCGTCCGGACACAAGCATGCGTCCGGACACAAGCATGCGTCCGGACACAAGCATGCGTCCGGACACAAGCATGCGTCCGGACACAAGCATGCGTCCGGACACAAGCATGCGTCCGGACACAAGCATGCGTCCGGACACAAGCATGCGTCCGGACACAAGCATGCGTCCGGACACAAGCATGCGTCCGGACACAAGCATGCGTCCGGACACAAGCATGCGTCCGGACACAAGCATGCGTCCGGACACAAGCATGCGTCCGGACACAAGCATGCGTCCGGACACAAGCATGCGTCCGGACACAAGCATGCGTCCGGACACAAGCATGCGTCCGGACACAAGCATGCGTCCGGACACAAGCATGCGTCCGGACACAAGCATGCGTCCGGACACAAGCATGCGTCCGGACACAAGCATGCGTCCGGACACAAGCATGCGTCCGGACACAAGCATGCGTCCGGACACAAGCATGCGTCCGGACACAAGCATGCGTCCGGACACAAGCATGCGTCCGGACACAAGCATGCGTCCGGACACAAGCATGCGTCCGGACACAAGCATGCGTCCGGACACAAGCATGCGTCCGGACACAAGCATGCGTCCGGACACAAGCATGCGTCCGGACACAAGCATGCGTCCGGACACAAGCATGCGTCCGGACACAAGCATGCGTCCGGACACAAGCATGCGTCCGGACACAAGCATGCGTCCGGACACAAGCATGCGTCCGGACACAAGCATGCGTCCGGACACAAGCATGCGTCCGGACACAAGCATGCGTCCGGACACAAGCATGCGTCCGGACACAAGCATGCGTCCGGACACAAGCATGCGTCCGGACACAAGCATGCGTCCGGACACAAGCATGCGTCCGGACACAAGCATGCGTCCGGACACAAGCATGCGTCCGGACACAAGCATGCGTCCGGACACAAGCATGCGTCCGGACACAAGCATGCGTCCGGACACAAGCATGCGTCCGGACACAAGCATGCGTCCGGACACAAGCATGCGTCCGGACACAAGCATGCGTCCGGACACAAGCATGCGTCCGGACACAAGCATGCGTCCGGACACAAGCATGCGTCCGGACACAAGCATGCGTCCGGACACAAGCATGCGTCCGGACACAAGCATGCGTCCGGACACAAGCATGCGTCCGGACACAAGCATGCGTCCGGACACAAGCATGCGTCCGGACACAAGCATGCGTCCGGACACAAGCATGCGTCCGGACACAAGCATGCGTCCGGACACAAGCATGCGTCCGGACACAAGCATGCGTCCGGACACAAGCATGCGTCCGGACACAAGCATGCGTCCGGACACAAGCATGCGTCCGGACACAAGCATGCGTCCGGACACAAGCATGCGTCCGGACACAAGCATGCGTCCGGACACAAGCATGCGTCCGGACACAAGCATGCGTCCGGACACAAGCATGCGTCCGGACACAAGCATGCGTCCGGACACAAGCATGCGTCCGGACACAAGCATGCGTCCGGACACAAGCATGCGTCCGGACACAAGCATGCGTCCGGACACAAGCATGCGTCCGGACACAAGCATGCGTCCGGACACAAGCATGCGTCCGGACACAAGCATGCGTCCGGACACAAGCATGCGTCCGGACACAAGCATGCGTCCGGACACAAGCATGCGTCCGGACACAAGCATGCGTCCGGACACAAGCATGCGTCCGGACACAAGCATGCGTCCGGACACAAGCATGCGTCCGGACACAAGCATGCGTCCGGACACAAGCATGCGTCCGGACACAAGCATGCGTCCGGACACAAGCATGCGTCCGGACACAAGCATGCGTCCGGACACAAGCATGCGTCCGGACACAAGCATGCGTCCGGACACAAGCATGCGTCCGGACACAAGCATGCGTCCGGACACAAGCATGCGTCCGGACACAAGCATGCGTCCGGACACAAGCATGCGTCCGGACACAAGCATGCGTCCGGACACAAGCATGCGTCCGGACACAAGCATGCGTCCGGACACAAGCATGCGTCCGGACACAAGCATGCGTCCGGACACAAGCATGCGTCCGGACACAAGCATGCGTCCGGACACAAGCATGCGTCCGGACACAAGCATGCGTCCGGACACAAGCATGCGTCCGGACACAAGCATGCGTCCGGACACAAGCATGCGTCCGGACACAAGCATGCGTCCGGACACAAGCATGCGTCCGGACACAAGCATGCGTCCGGACACAAGCATGCGTCCGGACACAAGCATGCGTCCGGACACAAGCATGCGTCCGGACACAAGCATGCGTCCGGACACAAGCATGCGTCCGGACACAAGCATGCGTCCGGACACAAGCATGCGTCCGGACACAAGCATGCGTCCGGACACAAGCATGCGTCCGGACACAAGCATGCGTCCGGACACAAGCATGCGTCCGGACACAAGCATGCGTCCGGACACAAGCATGCGTCCGGACACAAGCATGCGTCCGGACACAAGCATGCGTCCGGACACAAGCATGCGTCCGGACACAAGCATGCGTCCGGACACAAGCATGCGTCCGGACACAAGCATGCGTCCGGACACAAGCATGCGTCCGGACACAAGCATGCGTCCGGACACAAGCATGCGTCCGGACACAAGCATGCGTCCGGACACAAGCATGCGTCCGGACACAAGCATGCGTCCGGACACAAGCATGCGTCCGGACACAAGCATGCGTCCGGACACAAGCATGCGTCCGGACACAAGCATGCGTCCGGACACAAGCATGCGTCCGGACACAAGCATGCGTCCGGACACAAGCATGCGTCCGGACACTGTTGGTGCAACCCTATGGTTTGCACTCGGCTTGTTGTCCGTGTGCGTGCATGTGTGTGTGTGTATGGAATGGTATGAGGGCATGGGATAATATATATTTCATGCTTATAATTGTGTGTGAATGTTGAGTCATGATGTCGAGTGTATGTGTCGGGTCAATAGCGAGTTATCGCTAGACGCGTGTTACGCGGTCGTTTGTGTCTCGCGCGCGGTTTCTATTTTGTCGTGCGCGGTTTCTATTTTGTCCTGTGTCGAACGTTCGGTGTGTCGCAGGTGTGTGCAGCAGAACCATCAAGAACTCAAGGATGAGTTTGTGATGAAGAGCCCGAGCCTTGGTGTCAAGCCTCAAGTGATTTCAAAGCTCGCCAAAAGGGTACACCTCAAGATATTGAAGATAGTTACATTACTTTGTGTAGTGTAACATTTCACTTGGTGTAGGCCCTAGTGAAGGGTAGTTTCGAGACCCTTCGTGGTTGGGGACAGTGTGGCACTGTTCCACATCACTGTACCTCGGCTCTTGGGGTTTGTAGGAGCTGGGAGTCATTCCCAACTCGTAACTCTTCAGATCTCTTCCTATTTTGTGTTCTAAGACTATAGTGGCTGCCATAGTGCCGTTCGTTCAAACCGACACTGTGTCGTCAATACTTGGTCAAATCGTGCGATCTAAATTGCCTATTGTAGGCGACAATAAGACGCTCCAGATCCAAGTTGAATCAAGTCATTTGAAGCTGTCACCAGAACGCTATGAACGTTTGAAGCCGCTGTGCAGAAATCCGACTGTGCACTCTATCTTTCGTTTTAGGCACATTGGAGCCTACTGTGACTATAACAAGTGGTATCAGAGCCCCTTGGAGCAGTTTCGACAATGGCTGGACCTGAGGAAAGGGGTGGCAGAGGTGCTGGTGGCAGAGGAGAAGCCCAAGCTCAAGGCCAACCCCGTGACTCAGCCATGGCGCCCGTGCAACCAAGTGTTGGCCCATCTAGGGATGAGCCTAGAGTGTTTGGCCTTGACAAGTTCAATGGTGACAACTTTGCTGAGTGGTCCTTCAGAATGGAGAACATATTTGACCACTATGACCTGCTGGAGGTGATGGAAGGAACGGAGAAGCGTCCCGAGAACGACCCGGAGAAGAGCCCGTGGGTGCGGAAGAGCGCACAAGGCTACCTCCTACTTGGGCAAGCGTTGGGGAGCAGCCAAATCCGTCACATCAAGCCTTTCCAGCGTGAACCAGAGAAGGGACCAAAAGCATGGGCTGCTCTCAAGGGTGTACACGCTCCTGCAACAGCGGCGGTAGCTGTGGTGTTGGAACGGCAAATGGCGACGTTACGAATTGAAGAGGATGAAGCGGTTGAAGAAGGGGTGCAGAAATTCTTCGACTTGTTGACGCGGCTTGAGGGAGCTGATTTGAACTATAGTGAGCTCCAAAAGAAGACCAAGTTGCTGGCCCTACTCCCGGAGTCATGGTCCTCGCTCATCATCAACCTTAATCGCGACTTGCCCCGCCTCTCGCTTGAAGACGTGAAGCGAGCTATCCTTCAAGAGGATTTCCGCCGCCGTGAGTTGGCGAGTGCGGATGGCGCTGGGGCAGCGAGCATCGGCCGTGGATATGGTCGAGGAAGAGGCAGAGGACGAGGGGGAGGAAGGTTTGGTGGCAGCAACTTCGGCGGAGGCCGCGGGAGTGGCGGTTACGGCAGCGACGACAAGAGCTACGGACGCGGTCGCGGCCGATTCGACGGCGAGTGTCACTATTGCCACAAGAGCGGACACATGTGGCGCGACTGCTACAAACTCCCTGATGGTTGGACCCCTGCTCAAGGCCAAGAGGGTAGAGGAGCAGGAGGAGGGAGAGGACGAGGCCGTGGAGGCCGTGGCGGTCGCGGTGGCGGAGCTGCAAACATGAAGAGCGGAGACAACGACAAGGACCCGAGCGACGATCGATACCCGGGTCTATTCTACTTCGTGTCGACGCAAGTACCGGCTGGTCCAGAGAAGGATGAAGGCTTTGAGGAGCCAGCAGCTGTGGGGAAGGTGACCCTACACCCCCTGGACTATTGGGTGATTGATAGTGGCGCTACCTATAGCATGACACCTCGCCCGGACTTGCTCACCGAACTCGAGCCGTCACCGGTGAAGCATGTCACATCGGCTTTGGGGCAGCGAGCAGAGGTGAAAGGCATGGGGAAGGCCATGTTCAAGGGTGCTGATGGGAAGATGGTGGGCCTCAAGAACGTGCTTTGGGTGCCCAGCCTTGCTGCGAACCTGATTTCCGTGCGGCGGTTGGCAAAGGCCGGCATGGACACTAACTCGAAGGGAGCCAAGACCTACACCGCAAGGCTTGGCGATCGGATTCTTTGGGACCTTCATGAGGACAGAGATGTCTACAACGAGATGTGGCAGATCCCTGTGGTCCCAATGCCTAAGGAGAGGCAAGTGGCAGCAAGCGTCAGCACTAAAGGTGGAGCGATTGGTAGCGGCGATTGCGCGGACGGTCGCGCTAAGGAGAAGGAGTCCAAGAAGTGCAATCTTGGAGGGACCAGCAAGTTCAGTGAACCTAAGGAGAGTGGTGCAGCAACCAAGGAGCAGCAAAAGGGTGAGGAGAACCCCGAGGCAACAGCGGAGGAGGACTACGGAGAGAGTATGTGGGGCGCTATTGCGAGCGCGGCATTCTCCAATCCAACTTCGGCTACGGGGGAGTGTGATTGGCTCACCTTGCATCGGCGCATGGGGCATGTGGCCCTGCCCATCTTGCAGCAGCTAGTGAAGAATGAGATGGTTGCTGGCATACGTGTGAAGGGGGAGCCCGATGAGGTACTTGGCTGCCCGACGTGCATGCAAGCCAAGTTCACCCGTTTCCCATTCTCTAGTTCGGAGGCAACGGCTAAGGCACCACTTGATGAGGTGGTGATGGACGTGGTGGGCCCCCTGAAGCTTGGAGCTGCTGGAGCTGAGTACTTCCTCACTATTGTGGACGTCTACACCCGTATGACTTGGGTGTACGTGCTGGCCAAGAAGAGCGACGTGGCTGAAACGTTGAAGGCGGATTGGTTCCCGATGGTGGAGCGGCAACAAGACCGTCTAGTCAAGTCAATCCGCACCGATCGAGGGGGAGAGTTCCTGAGCAAGGAGTTTGGGTTGTGGCTGAAGAAGAATGGTATTCGGCACTCCCTCACCATGCCATACTCCCCTGCAATGAACGGCATCGCTGAGCGAGCGAACCGCACAATCACGGAGGCGGCACGCGGGTTGCTCATTGAAGCCGGGCTACCCGACTATTTCTGGCCTGATGCGGTGCGGAGCGCATGTGTGGCCAAGAACAGAGCCTTGACTCATGTGGGAGCAGACAAATGGGTGCCCTATGTGGAGTGGCTAGGAAGGAAGCCAAAGGTGGATATGCTTCGGGTGTTCGGGTGCATGTGCATGGCGCTTGTGCCTAAGCATCTTCGGCACAACAAGCTTGGTGCCAAGGCGGTGTGGGCCGTGCACTTGGGCATGGCTCAAAACAGCAAGGGATGGCTTCTTTGGGACCCATTCACCAAGAAGTTCTTGGTGAGCAGGGACTGCAAGTTCATGGAGAACTTCATGTACAAGGATTGGAAGGCGGAGAATGAGGCGAAGATAGGCGTGCGGTTTGGGGAGGTGAAGAGTTCCGGTTTGGAGCATGTGGAGCTGCCTTTGGAGCTGAGCAGCGGCAGCACAACCACGAGGCAATCCTCCCTTGTGCATGGGGGAGAGGAGGCCACTGATGCAGAGGAAGAAGAGGAGGAGGTGCAGCAAGTGAGCGAGCGTGCACCGTCACTCCCTTCCCGTACCACGAGTGCTCCACGGAATCGAGCCACACCCCAGCAACGCCAAGGCCTTCAAGTCCCTGCAGCTGAGGAGGAAGGAAGGGGGAAGAGGAGAGTTCAACCCCCTAATAGGCTGACCTATGATGCACTTGGAAAGCAAGGCAAGACAGCCCTGGCCGGAGCGGCAATGATGGTCGGAGACGACGAGGAGAGTGACTACGAGGAGTGTGCCTTCGCGTTCTTCTCTCCGGTGGAGATGCCAGGAGAACCAGCAACTCTCAAGGAGGCTTTGGAGAGTAGTGATGCTGAGGAGTGGAAGAAGGCCATGGAGAGTGAGCTGAAGAGCATCGAGGAGAATGACACGTTTGAATTGGTGGAGCTACCGGAGGGGCGTACGGCGATAACGTCCAAGTGGCTCTTCAAAATCAAGTCGGATGCCGACGGCAAGATCGAGCGTTACAAGTCTAGGCTTGTAGCCAAGGGGTACCAGCAGAAGGAGAAGGTGGACTTCAAGGAGCTGTTTGCCCCTGTGGTGAAGCCGACGACGCTGCGAACCCTATTCGCGGGAGCCGCCATCAAAGGATGGGTGGTGAAGCAAATGGACATTGTGACGGCATTCCTCAACGGCATCCTTGAGGAGGAGATTTTTATGGCGCAGCCAGAGGGGTTTGATGATGGTAGTGGCAGAGTGTGGAAGCTGAAGAAGGCCCTCTATGGGCTGAAGCAGGCCCCTAGGCAATGGTACATGAAGCTGCGCGAAGTGTTGGAGGAGATCGGCTTCACTCCCTCAACGGCCGATCACTCCTTGTTCATGCTTGGCGAGGGGGAACAGAGGAGCTTCATGGTGGTTTATGTGGATGACATTCTCATATTCTCACCCTCCTCTGACCTTGTGAAGGAGGTGATGCTGAAGCTGCATGACAAGTTCAAGTGCAAGTCCCTTGGTGACGTGAACTTCTACCTTGGGCTCCACATCGAACGAGACGTGGAGAAGCGGAGCATGCGAGTGCACCAACGGAAGTACCTGGAGGCGTTGGCTGCCAACTTTGGCCAGAGTGAAGGTCATGTGGCTACTCCCTTTCCCTCTGGGTTCAAGTGTGTGAAGGGGCCAGAGGAGGAGAGCGTTGGAGAAGAGGAGAGGCGCCGATTTCACTCGTTGGTGGGCAGCCTCATGTATGCGGCGGTAAACACCCGACCGGACGTCGCGTTTGCTACCGGGCAGCTGGCTAGGGTTGTGCAATGCCCTAATGAGGAGCAGGTAGCAGCTGGAATGAGGGTGGCCAAGTACCTTGGCCAAACACCGACCGTTGGGCTGCAATACTCGGCGGCGGCACAAAGGCGCCAAAAGGGCGCGGATGGTGTTGAACCCGGGCGTTTGTTCCTCACCGCCTACTCGGATGCTTCATATGCATCAGAACCAGAGGACATGACAAGTGTGGGAGGCTTCATATGCTGTGTTGGTGGAGGCCCAACTGCTTGGGAGAGCAAGAAGCAGGTTGACCAAGCTTTGAGCTCGGTGGAGTCCGAGTACATGGCACTCTTCCGTGCCGTACGGGAGATTGTGTGGCAGCGGCGTTTGTTGGCTGAATTGGGGGAGGAGCAGCAAGGACCTACCCCACTATATTGTGACAGCCAGGGTGCCATTGCTCTTGCTAAGAACCCTGTGTTGCATGGACTCACGAAGCACATGAGGGTGAAGTGGCATTGGACGAGGAGCATGGTAACCGCGGGTGAAGTTGAGTTGCGCTACGTGAAAACCACGGGGCAGCCGGCTGACATGATGACCAAGAGGCTGGTGGAGCAGCAGCATTGGAAGTGTTGCAAGCTGGCTGGGATGGCTCTGAACTGAGAGAGCAACATATCCGAAGGCCAACAATCCGAGGGGGAGTTTGTTGGTGCAACCCTATGGTTTGCACTCGGCTTGTTGTCCGTGTGCGTGCATGTGTGTGTGTGTATGGAATGGTATGAGGGCATGGGATAATATATATTTCATGCTTATAATTGTGTGTGAATGTTGAGTCATGATGTCGAGTGTATGTGTCGGGTCAATAGCGAGTTATCGCTAGACGCGTGTTACGCGGTCGTTTGTGTCTCGCGCGCGGTTTCTATTTTGTCGTGCGCGGTTTCTATTTTGTCCTGTGTCGAACGTTCGGTGTGTCGCAGGTGTGTGCAGCAGACCATCAAGAACTCAAGGATGAGTTTGTGATGAAGAGCCCGAGCCTTGGTGTCAAGCCTCAAGTGATTTCAAAGCTCGCCAAAAGGGTACACCTCAAGATATTGAAGATAGTTACATTACTTTGTGTAGTGTAACATTTCACTTGGTGTAGGCCCTAGTGAAGGGTAGTTTCGAGACCCTTCGTGGTTGGGGACAGTGTGGCACTGTTCCACATCACTGTACCTCGGCTCTTGGGGTTTGTAGGAGCTGGGAGTCATTCCCAACTCGTAACTCTTCAGATCTCTTCCTATTTTGTGTTCTAAGACTATAGTGGCTGCCATAGTGCCGTTCGTTCAAACCGACACTGTGTCGTCAATACTTGGTCAAATCGTGCGATCTAAATTGCCTATTGTAGGCGACAATAAGACGCTCCAGATCCAAGTTGAATCAAGTCATTTGAAGCTGTCACCAGAACGCTATGAACGTTTGAAGCCGCTGTGCAGAAATCCGACTGTGCACTCTATCTTTCGTTTTAGGCACATTGGAGCCTACTGTGACTATAACATGCTTGTGTCCGGACGCAGGCTGTGCCTGGTCGCATGCTTGTGTCCGGTCGCATGCTTGTGTCCGGACGCATGCTTGAGTCCGGTCGCATGCTTGTGCCCGGACGCATGCTTGGGTCCGTACGCATGCTTGTGTCCGGACGCATGCTTGAGTCCGGTCGCATGCTGTGTTGCGGACGCATGCTTGTGTCCGACGCATGCTTGTGCCCGGTCGCATGCTTGTATCCGGACGCATGCTTGTGTCCGGACGCATGCTTGTGTCCGGACGCATGCTTGGGTCCGGACGCATGCTTGTGTCCGGACGGCATGCTTGTGTCCGGTCGCATCCTTGTGTCCGACGCATGCTTGAGTTCGGTCGCATGCGTGTGTCCGGACGCATGCTTGTGTCCGGACGCATGCTTGTGTCCGGAACGCATGCTTGTGTCTGGACGCATGCTTGAGTACCGGTCGCATGCTTGTGTTCCGGAAGCATGCTTGTGTCGGACGCATGCTTGTGCCCGGTCGCATGCTTGTGTCCTGGACGCATGGCTTGTGTCCGGTCGCATGCTTGTGGTCCGGATGCATGCTTGTGTCGGACGCATGCTTGTGTCCGGACGCATGCTTGTGTCCGGACGCATGCTTGTGTCCGGATCGCATGCTTGTGTCCGGTCGCATGCTTGCGTCCGGACACAAGCATGCGTCCGGACACAAGCATGCGTCCGGACACAAGCATGCGTCCGGACACAAGCATGCGACCGGACACAAGCATGCGTCCGGACACAAGCATGCGACCGGACACAAGCATGCGTCCGGACACAAGCATGCGTCCGGACACAAGCATGCGTCCGGACACAAGCATGCGTCCGGACACAAGCATGCGTCCGGACACAAGCATGCGTCGGACACAAGCATGCGTCCGGACACAAGCATGCGTCCGGACACAAGCATGCGTCCGGACACAAGCATGCGTCCGGACACAAGCATGCGTCCGGACACAAGCATGCGTCCGGACACAAGCATGCGTCCGGACACAAGCATGCGACCGGACACAAGCATGCGTCCGGACACAAGCATGCGTCCGGACACAAGCATGCGACCGGACACAAGCATGCGTCCGGACACAAGCATGCGTCCGGACACAAGCATGCGTCCGGACACAAGCATGCGTCCGGACACAAGCTTGTGTCCGGACGCATGCTTGTGTCCGGACGCATGCTTGTGTCCGGACGCATGCTTGTGTCCGGCGCATGCTTGTGTCCGGACGCATGCTTGTGTCCGGACGCATGCTTGTGTCCGGACGCATGCTTTTCGGACGCATGCTTGTGTCGGACGCATGCTTGTGTCGGACGCATGCTTGTGTCCGGAACGCATGCTTGTGTCTCGGACGCATGCTTGTGTCCGGTACGCATGCTTTTGTCTGGATCCGCATGCTTGTCCGGATCGCATGCTTGTGTCCGGACGCATGCTTGTGTCCTGGACGCATGCTTGTGTCCGGACTGCATGCTTGTGTCCGGGACGCATGCTTGTGTCCGGAACGCATGCTTGTGTCGGACGCATGATTGTGTCCGGACGCATGCTTGTGTCCGGACGCATGCTTGTGTCCGGACGCATGCTTGTGTCCGGACGCATGCTTTGTCCCGGACGCAGCTTGTGTCCGGACGAATGCTTGTGTCCGGACGCATGCTTGTGTCCGGACGCATGCTTGTGTCCGGACGCATGCTTGTGTCCGGACGCATGCTTGTGTCCGGACGCATGCTTGTGTCCGGACGCATGCTTGTGTCCGGATCGCATGCTTGTGTCCGAAACGCATGCTTGTGTCCGGACTGCATCGCTTGTGTCCGGATCGCATGCTTGTGTCCGGTACGCATGCTTGTAGTCCGGATCGCATGCTTGTGTCCAGGACGCATGCTTGTGTTTGGACGGCATGCTTGTGTTCGGACGCATTCTTGTGTCCGGTCGCATGCTTGTGTCCGGACGCATGCTTGTGTCGGTACGCATTCTTGTGCTCTGCCCGGCGCATGCTTGTGTCCGGACGCATGCTTGTTGTCCGGTCGCATGCTTGTGTCCGGACGCATGCTTGTGTCCGGACGCATGCTTGTGTCCGGTATGCATGCTTGTGTCCGACGCATGCTTGTGCCGGATCGCATGCTTGTGTCCGGTCGCATGCTTGTGTCCGACACAAGCATGCGTCCGGACACAAGCATGCGTCCGGACACAAGCATGCGTCCGGACACAAGCATGCGTCCGGACACAAGCATGCGACCGGACACAAGCATGCGACCGGACACAAGCATGCGTCCGGACACAAGCATGCGTCCGGACACAAGCATGCGTCCGGACACAAGCATGCGACCGGACACAAGCATGCGTCCGGACACAAGCATGCGTCCGGACACAAGCATGCGTCCGGACACAAGCATGCGTCCGGACACAAGCATGCGTCCGGACACAAGCATGCGTCCGGACACAAGCATGCGTCCGGACACAAGCATGCGTCCGGACACAAGCATGCGACCGGACACAAGCATGCGTCCGGACACAAGCATGCGTCCGGACACAAGCATGCGTCCGGACACAAGCATGCGTCCGGACACAAGCATGCGTCCGGACACAAGCATGCGACCGGACACAAGCATGCGTCCGGACACAAGCATGCGTCCGGACACAAGCATGCGTCCGGACACAAGCATGCGTCCGGACACAAGCATGCGTCCGGACACAAGCATGCGTCCGGACACAAGCATGCGTCCGGACACAAGCATGCGTCCGGACACAAGCATGCGTCCGGACACAAGCATGCGTCCGGACACAAGCATGCGTCCGGACACAAGCATGCGTCCGGACACAAGCATGCGACCGGACACAAGCATGCGTCCGGACACAAGCATGCGTCCGGACACAAGCATGCGTCCGGACACAAGCATGCGACCGGACACAAGCATGCGTCCGGACACAAGCATGCGTCCGGACACAAGCATGCGACCGGACACAAGCATGCGTCCGGACACAAGCATGCGACCGGACACAAGCATGCGTCGGACACAAGCATGCGACCGGACACAAGCATGCGTCCGGACACAAGCATGCGTCCGGACACAAGCATGCGTCCGGACACAAGCATGCGTCCGGACACAAGCATGCGTCCGGACACAAGCATGCGTCCGGACACAAGCATGCGTCCGGACACAAGCATGCGACCGGACACAAGCATGCGTCCGGACACAAGCATGCGTCCGGACACAAGCATGCGTCCGGACACAAGCATGCGACCGGACTCAAGCATGCGTCCGGACACAAGCATGCGTCCGGACACAAGCATGCGTCCGGACACAAGCATGCGTCCGGACACAAGCATGCGTCCGGACACAAGCATGCGTCCGGACACAAGCATGCGTCCGGACACAAGCATGCGTCCGGACACAAGCATGCGTCCGGACACAAGCATGCGTCCGGACACAAGCATGCGTCCGGACACAAGCATGCGTCCGGACACAAGCATGCGACCGGACACAAGCATGCGTCCGGACACAAGCATGCGTCCGGACACAAGCATGCGTCCGGACACAAGCATGCGTCCGGACACAAGCATGCGTCCGGACACAAGCATGCGTCCGGACACAAGCATGCGTCCGGACACAAGCATGCGTCCGGACACAAGCATGCGTCCGGACACAAGCATGCGTCCGGACACAAGCATGCGACCGGACACAAGCATGCGTCCGGACACAAGCATGCGACCGGACACAAGCATGCGTCCGGACACAAGCATGCGTCCGGACACAAGCATGCGACCGGACACAAGCATGCGTCCGGACACAAGCATGCGTCCGGACACAAGCATGCGTCCGGACACAAGCATGCGTCCGGACACAAGCATGCGTCCGGACACAAGCATGCGACCGGACACAAGCATGCGTCCGGACACAAGCATGCGTCCGGACACAAGCATGCGTCCGGACACAAGCATGCGTCCGAACACAAGCATGCGTCCGGACACAAGCATGCGTCCGAACACAAGCATGCGACCGGACACAAGCATGCGTCCGGACACAAGCATGCGTCCGGACACAAGCATGCGACCGGACACAAGCATGCGTCCGGACACAAGCATGCGTCCGGACACAAGCATGCGTCCGGACACAAGCATGCGTCCGGACACAAGCATGCGTCCGGACACAAGCATGCGTCCGGACACAAGCATGCGTCCGGACACAAGCATGCGACCGGACACAAGCATGCGTCCGGACACAAGCATGCGTCGGACACAAGCATGCGTCCGGACACAAGCATGCGTCCGGACACAAGCATGCGTCCGGACACAAGCATGCGTCCGGACACAAGCATGCGTCCGGACACAAGCATGCGACCGGACACAAGCATGCGTCCGGACACAAGCATGCGACCGGACACAAGCATGCGTCCGGACACAAGCATGCGTCCGGACACAAGCATGCGTCCGGACACAAGCATGCGTCCGGACACAAGCATGCGACCGGACACAAGCATGCGTCCGGACACAAGCATGCGTCCGGACACAAGCATGCGTCCGGACACAAGCATGCGTCCGGACACAAGCATGCGTCCGGACACAAGCATGCGTCCGGACACAAGCATGCGTCCGGACACAAGCATGCGTCCGGACACAAGCATGCGACCGGACACAAGCATGCGTCCGGACACAAGCATGCGTCCGGACACAAGCATGCGTCCGGACACAAGCATGCGTCCGGACACAAGCATGCGTCCGGACACAAGCATGCGACCGGACACAAGCATGCGTCCGGACACAAGCATGCGTCCGGACACAAGCATGCGTCCGGACACAAGCATGCGTCCGGACACAAGCATGCGTCCGGACACAAGCATGCGACCGGACACAAGCATGCGTCCGGACACAAGCATGCGTCCGGACACAAGCATGCGTCCGGACACAAGCATGCGTCCGGACACAAGCATGCGACCGGACACAAGCATGCGTCCGGACACAAGCATGCGACCGGACACAAGCATGCGTCCGGACACAAGCATGCGTCCGGACACAAGCATGCGTCCGGACACAAGCATGCGTCCGGACACAAGCATGCGTCCGGACACAAGCATGCGACCGGACACAAGCATGCGTCCGGACACAAGCATGCGTCCGGACACAAGCATGCGTCCGGACACAAGCATGCGTCCGGACACAAGCATGCGACCGGACACAAGCATGCGTCCGGACACAAGCATGCGTCCGGACACAAGCATGCGTCCGGACACAAGCATGCGTCCGGACACAAGCATGCGACCGGACACAAGCATGCGTCGGACACAAGCATGCGACCGGACACAAGCATGCGTCCGGACACAAGCATGCGTCCGGACACAAGCATGCGTCCGGACACAAGCATGCGTCCGGACACAAGCATGCGTCCGGACACAAGCATGCGACCGGACACAAGCATGCGTCCGGACACAAGCATGCGACCGGACACAAGCATGCGTCCGGACACAAGCATGCGTCCGGACACAAGCATGCGTCCGGACACAAGCATGCGACCGGACACAAGCATGCGTCCGGACACAAGCATGCGTCCGGACACAAGCATGCGTCCGGACACAAGCATGCGTCCGGACACAAGCATGCGACCGGACACAAGCATGCGTCCGGACACAAGCATGCGTCCGGACACAAGCATGCGTCCGGACACAAGCATGCGTCCGGACACAAGCATGCGTCCGGACACAAGCATGCGTCCGGACACAAGCATGCGTCCGGACACAAGCATGCGACCGGACACAAGCATGCGTCCGGACACAAGCATGCGTCCGGACACAAGCATGCGTCCGGACACAAGCATGCGTCCGGACACAAGCATGCGTCCGGACACAAGCATGCGTCCGGACACAAGCATGCGTCCGGACACAAGCATGCGTCCGGACACAAGCATGCGTCCGGACACAAGCATGCGTCCGGACACAAGCATGCGTCCGGACACAAGCATGCGTCCGGACACAAGCATGCGACCGGACACAAGCATGCGTCCGGACACAAGCATGCGTCCGGACACAAGCATGCGTCCGGACACAAGCATGCGACCGGACACAAGCATGCGTCCGGACACAAGCATGCGTCCGGACACAAGCATGCGTCCGGACACAAGCATGCGTCCGGACACAAGCATGCGTCCGGACACAAGCATGCGACCGGACACAAGCATGCGTCCGGACACAAGCATGCGTCCGGACACAAGCATGCGTCCGGACACAAGCATGCGACCGGACACAAGCATGCGTCCGGACACAAGCATGCGTCGGACACAAGCATGCGACCGGACACAAGCATGCGTCCGGACACAAGCATGCGACCGGACACAAGCATGCGTCCGGACACAAGCATGCGTCCGGACACAAGCATGCGTCCGGACACAAGCATGCGTCCGGACACAAGCATGCGACCGGACACAAGCATGCGTCCGGACACAAGCATGCGACCGGACACAAGCATGCGTCCGGACACAAGCATGCGTCCGGACACAAGCATGCGTCCGGACACAAGCATGCGTCCGGACACAAGCATGCGTCCGGACACAAGCATGCGACCGGACACAAGCATGCGTCCGGACACAAGCATGCGTCCGGACACAAGCATGCGTCCGGACACAAGCATGCGACCGGACACAAGCATGCGTCCGGACACAAGCATGCGTCCGAACACAAGCATGCGTCCGGACACAAGCATGCGTCCGGACACAAGCATGCGACCGGACACAAGCATGCGTCCGGACACAAGCATGCGTCCGGACACAAGCATGCGTCCGGACACAAGCATGCGACCGGACACAAGCATGCGTCCGGACACAAGCATGCGTCGGACACAAGCATGCGACCGGACACAAGCATGCGTCCGGACACAAGCATGCGACCGGACACAAGCATGCGTCCGGACACAAGCATGCGTCCGGACACAAGCATGCGTCCGGACACAAGCATGCGTCCGGACACAAGCATGCGACCGGACACAAGCATGCGTCCGGACACAAGCATGCGTCCGGACACAAGCATGCGTCCGGACACAAGCATGCGTCCGGACACAAGCATGCGTCCGGACACAAGCATGCGTCCGGACACAAGCATGCGTCCGGACACAAGCATGCGACCGGACACAAGCATGCGTCCGGACACAAGCATGCGTCCGGACACAAGCATGCGTCCGGACACAAGCATGCGACCGGACACAAGCATGCGTCCGGACACAAGCATGCGTCCGGACACAAGCATGCGTCCGGACACAAGCATGCGACCGGACACAAGCATGCGTCCGGACACAAGCATGCGTCCGGACACAAGCATGCGACCGGACACAAGCATGCGTCCGGACACAAGCATGCGTCGGACACAAGCATGCGTCCGGACACAAGCATGCGTCCGGACACAAGCATGCGTCCGGACACAAGCATGCGTCCGGACACAAGCATGCGTCCGGACACAAGCATGCGACCGGACACAAGCATGCGTCCGGACACAAGCATGCGACCGGACACAAGCATGCGTCCGGACACAAGCATGCGTCCGGACACAAGCATGCGTCCGGACACAAGCATGCGTCCGGACACAAGCATGCGACCGGACACAAGCATGCGTCCGGACACAAGCATGCGTCCGGACACAAGCATGCGTCCGGACACAAGCATGCGTCCGGACACAAGCATGCGTCCGGACACAAGCATGCGTCCGGACACAAGCATGCGTCCGGACACAAGCATGCGTCCGGACACAAGCATGCGTCCGGACACAAGCATGCGACCGGACACAAGCATGCGTCCGGACACAAGCATGCGACCGGACACAAGCATGCGTCCGGACACAAGCATGCGTCCGGACACAAGCATGCGTCCGGACACAAGCATGCGTCCGGACACAAGCATGCGACCGGACACAAGCATGCGTCCGGACACAAGCATGCGTCCGGACACAAGCATGCGTCCGGACACAAGCATGCGACCGGACACAAGCATGCGTCCGGACACAAGCATGCGACCGGACACAAGCATGCGTCCGGACACAAGCATGCGTCCGGACACAAGCATGCGTCCGGACACAAGCATGCGTCCGGACACAAGCATGCGACCGGACACAAGCATGCGTCCGGACACAAGCATGCGTCCGGACACAAGCATGCGTCCGGACACAAGCATGCGTCCGGACACAAGCATGCGTCCGGACACAAGCATGCGTCCGGACACAAGCATGCGTCCGGACACAAGCATGCGACCGGACTCAAGCATGCGTCCGGACACAAGCATGCGACCGGACACAAGCATGCTTGCGTCCGGACACAAGCATGCGTCCGGACACAAGCATGCGTCCGGACACAAGCATGCGTCCGGACACAAGCATGCGTCCGGACACAAGCATGCGTCCGGACACAAGCATGCGACCGGACACAAGCATGCGTCCGACACAAGCATGCGTCCGGACACAAGCATGCGTCCGGACACAAGCATGCGACCGGACACAAGCATGCGTCCGGACACAAGCATGCGTCCGGACACAAGCATGCGACCGGACACAAGCATGCGTCCGGACACAAGCATGCGTCGGACACAAGCATGCGTCCGGACACAAGCATGCGACCGGACACAAGCATGCGTCCGGACACAAGCATGCGTCCGGACACAAGCATGCGTCCGGACACAAGCATGCGTCCGGACACAAGCATGCGTCCGGACACAAGCATGCGACCGGACACAAGCATGCGTCCGGACACAAGCATGCGACCGGACACAAGCATGCGCGTCCGGACACAAGCATGCGTCCGGACACAAGCATGCGTCCGGACACAAGCATGCGTCCGGACACAAGCATGCGACCGGACACAAGCATGCGTCCGGACACAAGCATGCGTCGGGACACAAGCATGCGTCCGGACACAAGCATGCGTCCGGACACAAGCATGCGTCCGGACACAAGCATGCGTCCGGACACAAGCATGCGTCCGGACACAAGCATGCGTCCGGACACAAGCATGCGTCCGGACACAAGCATGCGTCCGGACACAAGCATGCGACCGAACACAAGCATGCGACCGGACACAAGCATGCGTCCGGACACAAGCATGCGTCCGGACACAAGCATGCGTCCGGACACAAGCATGCGTCCGGACACAAGCATGCGTCCGGACACAAGCATGCGTCCGGACACAAGCATGCGTCCGGACACAAGCATGCGTCCGGACACAAGCATGCGTCCGGACACAAGCATGCGTCCGGACACAAGCATGCGTCCGGACACAAGCATGCGTCCGGACACAAGCATGCGACCGGACACAAGCATGCGTCCGGACACAAGCATGCGTCCGGACACAAGCATGCGTCCGGACACAAGCATGCGTCCGGACACAAGCATGCGACCGGACACAAGCATGCGTCCGGACACAAGCATGCGTCCGGACACAAGCATGCGTCCGGACACAAGCATGCGACCGGACACAAGCATGCGTCCGGACACAAGCATGCGACCGGACACAAGCATGCGTCCGGACACAAGCATGCGTCCGGACACAAGCATGCGTCCGGACACAAGCATGCGTCCGGACACAAGCATGCGACCGGACACAAGCATGCGTCCGGACACAAGCATGCGTCCGGACACAAGCATGCGTCCGGACACAAGCATGCGTCCGGACACAAGCATGCGTCCGGACACAAGCATGCGTCCGGACACAAGCATGCGTCCGGACACAAGCATGCGACCGGACTCAAGCATGCGTCCGGACACAAGCATGCGACCGGACACAAGCATGCTTGCGTCCGGACACAAGCATGCGTCCGGACACAAGCATGCGTCCGGACACAAGCATGCGTCCGGACACAAGCATGCGACCGGACACAAGCATGCGTCCGGACACAAGCATGCGACCGGACACAAGCATGCGAACACAAGCATGCGTCCGGACACAAGCATGCGTCCGGACACAAGCATGCGACCGGACACAAGCATGCGTCCGGACACAAGCATGCGTCCGGACACAAGCATGCGTCCGGACACAAGCATGCGTCCGGACACAAGCATGCGTCCGGACACAAGCATGCGTCCGGACACAAGCATGCGACCGGACACAAGCATGCGTCCGGACACAAGCATGCGTCCGGACACAAGCATGCGTCCGGACACAAGCATGCGTCCGGACACAAGCATGCGTCCGGACACAAGCATGCGTCCGGACACAAGCATGCGTCCGGACACAAGCATGCGACCGGACACAAGCATGCGTCCGGACACAAGCATGCGACCGGGCACAAGCATGCTTGCGTCCGGACACAAGCATGCGTCCGGACACAAGCATGCGTCCGGACACAAGCATGCGTCCGGACACAAGCATGCGACCGGACACAAGCATGCGTCCGGACACAAGCATGCGACCGGACACAAGCATGCGTCCGGACACAAGCATGCGTCCGGACACAAGCATGCGACCGGACACAAGCATGCGTCCGGACACAAGCATGCGTCCGGACACAAGCATGCGACCGGACACAAGCATGCGTCCGGACACAAGCATGCGTCGGACACAAGCATGCGTCCGGACACAAGCATGCGACCGGACACAAGCATGCGTCCGGACACAAGCATGCGTCCGGACACAAGCATGCGTCCGGACACAAGCATGCGTCCGGACACAAGCATGCGTCCGGACACAAGCATGCGACCGGACACAAGCATGCGTCCGGACACAAGCATGCGACCGGACACAAGCATGCTTGCGTCCGGACACAAGCATGCGTCCGGACACAAGCATGCGTCCGGACACAAGCATGCGTCCGGACACAAGCATGCGACCGGACACAAGCATGCGTCCGGACACAAGCATGCGATCGGGACACAAGCATGCGTCCGGACACAAGCATGCGTCCGGACACAAGCATGCGTCCGGACACAAGCATGCGTCCGGACACAAGCATGCGTCCGGACACAAGCATGCGTCCGGACACAAGCATGCGTCCGAACACAAGCATGCGTCCGGACACAAGCATGCGACCGAACACAAGCATGCGACCGGACTCAAGCATGCGTCCGGACACAAGCATGCGTCCGGACACAAGCATGCGTCCGGACACAAGCATGCGTCCGGACACAAGCATGCGTCGGACACAAGCATGCGTCCGAACACAAGCATGCGTCCGGACACAAGCATGCGTCCGGACACAAGCATGCGTCCGGACACAAGCATGCGTCCGGACACAAGCATGCGACCGGACCCAAGCATGCGTCCGGACACAAGCATGCGACCGGACACAAGCATGCGTCCGGACACAAGCATGCGTCCGGACACAAGCATGCGTCCGGACACAAGCATGCGTCCGGACACAAGCATGCGTCCGGACACAAGCATGCGTCCGGACACAAGCATGCGTCCGGACACAAGCATGCGTCCGGACACAAGCATGCGACCGGACACAAGCATGCGTCCGAACACAAGCATGCGTCCGGACACAAGCATGCGTCCGGACACAAGCATGCGTCCGGACACAAGCATGCGTCCGGACACAAGCATGCGTCCGGACACAAGCATGCGTCCGGACACAAGCATGCGACCGGACACAAGCATGCGTCCGGACACAAGCATGCGTCCGGACACAAGCATGCGTCCGGACACAAGCATGCGTCCGGACACAAGCATGCGTCCGGACACAAGCATGCGACCGAACACAAGCATGCGTCCGGACACAAGCATGCGTCCGGACACAAGCATGCGTCCGGACACAAGCATGCGTCGGGACACAAGCATGCGACCGGACACAAGCATGCGTCCGGACACAAGCATGCGACCGGACACAAGCATGCGTCCGGACACAAGCATGCGTCCGGACACAAGCATGCGTCCGGACACAAGCATGCGTCCGGACACAAGCATGCGACCGGACTCAAGCATGCGTCCGGACACAAGCATGCGTCCGGACACAAGCATGCGTCCGGACACAAGCATGCGACCGGACACAAGCATGCGTCCGGACACAAGCATGCGACCGGACACAAGCATGCGTCCGGACACAAGCATGCGTCCGGACACAAGCATGCGTCCGGACACAAGCATGCGTCCGGACACAAGCATGCGACCGGACACAAGCATGCGTCCGGACACAAGCATGCGTCCGGACACAAGCATGCGTCCGGACACAAGCATGCGTCCGGACACAAGCATGCGTCCGGACACAAGCATGCGTCCGGACACAAGCATGCGTCCGGACACAAGCATGCGACCGGACACAAGCATGCGTCCGGACACAAGCATGCGACCGGACACAAGCATGCTTGCGTCCGGACACAAGCATGCGTCCGGACACAAGCATG
Source organism: Closterium sp. NIES-65 (assembly GCA_948144175.1). NCBI lineage: Eukaryota > Viridiplantae > Streptophyta > Zygnematophyceae > Desmidiales > Closteriaceae > Closterium > Closterium sp. NIES-65. Next base: position 67,689 of record CANXME010000141.1, read on the forward strand.
CGTCCGGACACAAGCATGCGTCCGGACACAAGCATGCGACCGGACACAAGCATGCGTCCGGACACAAGCATGCGACCGGACACAAGCATGCGTCCGGACACAAGCATGCGTCCGGACACAAGCATGCGTCCGGACACAAGCATGCGACCGGACACAAGCATGCGTCCGGACACAAGCATGCGTCCGGACACAAGCATGCGACCGGACTCAAGCATGCGTCCGGACACAAGCATGCGTCGGACACAAGCATGCGTCCGGACACAAGCATGCGTCCGGACACAAGCATGCGTCCGGACACAAGCATGCGTCCGGACACAAGCATGCGTCCGGACACAAGCATGCGACCGGACCCAAGCATGCGTCCGGACACAAGCATGCGACCGGACACAAGCATGCGTCCGGACACAAGCATGCGTCCGGACACAAGCATGCGTCCGGACACAAGCATGCGTCCGGACACAAGCATGCGACCGGACTCAAGCATGCGTCCGGACACAAGCATGCGTCCGGACACAAGCATGCGTCCGGACACAAGCATGCGTCCGGACACAAGCATGCGTCCGGACACAAGCATGCGTCCGGACACAAGCATGCGTCCGGACACAAGCATGCGTCCGGACACAAGCATGCGTCCGGACACAAGCATGCGTCCGGACACAAGCATGCGACCGGACACAAGCATGCGTCCGGACACAAGCATGCGTCCGGACACAAGCATGCGACCGGACACAAGCATGCGTCCGAACACAAGCATGCGTCCGGACACAAGCATGCGTCCGGACACAAGCATGCGTCCGGACACAAGCATGCGTCCGGACACAAGCATGCGACCGGACTCAAGCATGCGTCCGGACACAAGCATGCGTCCGGACACAAGCATGCGTCCGGACATCAAGCATGCGTCCGGACACAAGCATGCGTCCGGGACACAAGCATGGTCCGGACACAAGAAGCGTCGGACACAAGCATGCGTCCGGACACAAGCATGCGTCCGGACACAAGCATGCGTCCCGGACACAAGCATGCGGTCCGGACACAAGCACTGAGTCAAACACAAGCATGCGATCCGGACACAAGCATGCGTCCGGACACAAGCATGCGAACCGGGCACAAGCATGCGTCCAGACACAAGCATGCGTCCGGACAACAAGCATGCGTCCGGACACGAGCATGCGTCCGGACACAAGCATGCGACCGGACTCAAGCATGCGTCCGGACACAAGCATGCGTCCGGACACAAGCATGCGTCCGGACACAAGCATGCGACCGGACACAAGCATGCGTCCGGACACAAGCATGCGACCGGGCCTCAATGCATGCGTCCAGACACAAGCATGCGTCCGGACACGAGCATGCGTCCGGACACGAGCATGCCGTCCAGACACAAGCATGCGACCGGACACAAGCATGCGTCCGGACACAAGCATGCGTCCGGACACAAGCATGCGTCCGGACACAAGCATGCGTCCGGACACAAGCATGCGTCCGGACACAAGCATGCGTCCGGACACAAGCATGCGTCCGGACACAAGCATGCGACCGGACTCAAGCATGCGTCCGGACACAAGCATGCGACCGGACACAAGCATGCTTGCGTCCGGACACAAGCATGCGTCCGGACACAAGCATGCGTCCGGACACAAGCATGCGTCCGGACACAAGCATGCGACCGGACACAAGCATGCGTCCGGACACAAGCATGCGACCGGACACAAGCATGCGTCCGGACACAAGCATGCGACCGGACACAAGCATGCGTCCGGACACAAGCATGCGTCCGGACACAAGCATGCGTCCGGACACAAGCATGCGTCCGGACACAAGCATGCGACCGGACTCAAGCATGCGTCCGGACACAAGCATGCGTCCGGACACAAGCATGCGTCCGGACACAAGCATGCGACCGGACACAAGCATGCGTCCGGACACAAGCATGCAACCGGCACAAGCATGCGTCCGGACACAAGCATGCGTCCGGACACAAGCATGCGTCCGGACACAAGCATGCGTCCGGACACAAGCATGCGACCGGACTCAAGCATGCGTCCGGACACAAGCATGCGTCCGGACACAAGCATGCGTCCGGACACAAGCATGCGTCCGGACACAAGCATGCGTCCGGACACAAGCATGCGTCCGGACACAAGCATGCGTCCGGACACAAGCATGCGACCGGACTCAAGCATGCGTCCGGACACAAGCATGCGACCGGGCACAAGCATGCTTGCGTCCGGACACAAGCATGCGTCCGGACACAAGCATGCGTCCGGACACAAGCATGCGTCCGGACACAAGCATGCGACCGGACACAAGCATGCGTCCGGACACAAGCATGCGACCGGACACAAGCATGCGTCCGGACACAAGCATGCGTCCGGACACAAGCATGCGTCCGGACACAAGCATGCGACCGGACACAAGCATGCGTCCGGACACAAGCATGCGTCCGGACACAAGCATGCGTCCGGACACAAGCATGCGACCGGACACAAGCATGCGTCCGGACACAAGCATGCGTCCGGACACAAGCATGCGTCCGGACACAAGCATGCAACCGGACTCAAGCATGCGTCCGGACACAAGCATGCGACCGGACACAAGCATGCGTCCGGACACAAGCATGCGACCGGACACAAGCATGCGTCCGGACACAAGCATGCGTCCGGACACAAGCATGCGTCCGGACACAAGCATGCGACCGGACACAAGCATGCGTCCGGACACAAGCATGCGACCGGACACAAGCATGCGTCGGACACAAGCATGCGACCGGACACAAGCATGCGTCCGGACACAAGCATGCGTCCGGACACAAGCATGCGTCCGGACACAAGCATGCGTCCGGACACAAGCATGCGTCCGGACACAAGCATGCGACCGGACACAAGCATGCGTCCGGACGCAAGCATGCGACCGGGCACAAGAATGCGTCCAAACACAAGCATGCGTCCAAACACAAGCATGCGTCCGGACACAAGCATGCGACCAGACTCAAGCATGCGTCCGGACACAAGCATGCGATCCGAACACAAGCATGCGTCCGGACACAAGCATGCGTCTGGACACAAGCATGCGACCGGACACAAAGCATGCGTCCGGACACAAGCATGCGTCCGGACACAAGCATGCGTCCGGACACAAGCATGCGTCCGGACACAAGCATGCGTCCGGACACAAGCATGCGACCCGGACACAAGCATGCGTCCGGACACAAGCATGCGACCGGGCACAAGCATGCGTCCGGACACAAGCATGCGTCCGGACACAAGCATACGTCCGGACACAAGCATGCGTCCGGACACAAGCATGCGTCCGAACACAAGCATGCGTCCGGACACAGCATGCGACCCGAACACAAGCATGCGTCCGGACACAAGCATGCGACACCGGACACAAGCATGCGACCGGGCACAAGCATGCGTCCGGACACAAGCATGCGTCCGGACACAAGCATGCGTCGGACACAAGCATGCGTCCGAACACAAGCATGCGTCCGGACACAAGCATGCGTCCGGACACAAGCATGCGATCCGGACTCAAGCATGCGTCTGGACACAAGCATGCGTCGGACACAAGCATGCGTCCGAACACAAGCATGCGTCCAGGACACAAGCACTGCGTCCGAACACAAGCATGCGTCCGGACACAAGCATGCGTCCGGACACAAGGATGCGACCGGACCCAAGCATGCGTCCAGACACAAGCATGCGACCGGGCACAAGCATGCGTCCAGACACAAGCATGCGTCCGGACACGAGCATGCGTCCGGACACGAGCATGCGTCCAGACACAAGCATGCGACCGGACTCAAGCATGCGTCCATGACACAAGCATGCGTCCGGACACAAGCATGCGTCCGGACACAAGCATGCGTCCGGACACAAGCATGCGTCCGACACAAGCATGCGTCCGGACACAAGCATGCGTCCGGGCACAAGCATGCGTCCGGACACAAGCATGCGACCGGACTCAAGCATGCGTCCGGACACAAGCATGCGTCTGGACGCAAGCATGCGTCCGGACACAAGCATGCGTCCGGACAACAAGCATGCGTCCGAACACAAGCATGCGACCGGACACAAGCATGCGTCCGAACACAAGCATGCGTCCGGACACAAGCATGCGTCCGTACACAAGCATGCGTCCGGACACAAGCATGCGTCCGGACACAAGCATGCGACCGGACTCAAGCATGCGTCGGACACAAGCATGCGTCCGGACACAAGCATGCGATCCCCGAACACAAGCATGCGTCCGGACACAAGCATGCGTCCAGACACAAGCATGCGTCCGGACACAAGCATGCGTCCGGACACAAGCATGCGACCGGACACAAGCATGCGTCCGGACACAAGCATGCGACCGGGCACAAGAATGCGTCCAAACACAAGCATGCGTCCAAACACAAGCATGCGTCGGACACAAGCATGCGACCGGACTCAAGCATGCGTCCGGACACAAGCATGCGACCGAACACAAGCATGCGTCCGGACACAAGCATGTGTCTGGACACAAGCATGCGTCCGGACACAAGCATGCGACCGAACACAAGCATGCGTCCGGACACAAGCATGCGTCCGGACACAAGCATGCGTCCGGACACAAGCATGCGTCGGGACACAAGCATGCGACCGGACACAAGCATGCGTCCGGACACAAGCATGCGACCGGGCACAAGCATGCGTCCAGACACAAGCATGCGTCCGGACACGAGCATGCGTCCGGACACGAGCATGCGTCCGGACACAAGCATGCGACCGGACTCAAGCATGCGTCCGGACACAAGCATGCGTCCGGACACAAGCATGCGTCCGGACACAAGCATGCGACCGGACACAAGCATTGCGTCCGGACACAAGCATGCGACCGGGCACATGCATGCGTCCGGACACGAGCATGCGTCCGGACACGAGCATCCGTCCAGACACAAGCATGCGACCGGACTCAAGCATGCGTCATGACACAAGCATGCGTCCGGACACAAGCATGCGTCCGGACACAAGCATGCGTCCGGACACAAGCATGCGTCCGCACACAAGCATGCGTCCGGACACAAGCATGCGTCCGGACACAAGCATGCGACCGGACTCAAGCATGCGTCCGGACACAAGCATGCGACCGGGCACAAGCATGCTTGCGTCCGGACACAAGCATGTGTCCGGACACAAGCATGCGTCCGGACACAAGCATGCGTCCGGACACAAGCATGCGACCGGACAGAAGCATGCGTCCGGACACAAGCATGCGACCGGGCACAAGCATGCGTCCGGACACAAGCATGCGACCGGGCACAAGCATGCGTCCAGACACAAGCATGCGTCCGGACACGAGCATGCGTCCGGACACGAGCATGCGTCCGGACACAAGCATGCGACCGGACTCAAGCATGCGTCTGGACACAAGCATGCGTACGGACACAAGCATGCGTCTGGACACAAGCATGCGACTGGACACAAGCATGCGTCCGGACACAAGCATGCAACCGGGCACAAGCATGCGTCCAGACACAAGCATGCGTCCGGACACGAGCATGCGTCCGGACACGAGCATGCGTCCAGACACAAGCATGCGACCGGACTCAAGCATGCGTCATGACACAAGCATGCGTCCGGACACAAGCATGCGTCCGGACACAAGCATGCGTCCGGACACAAGCATGCGTCCGCACACAAGCATGCGTCCGGACACAAGCATGCGTCCGGACACAAGCATGCGACCGGACTCAAGCATGCGTCGGACACAAGCATGCGACCGGGCACAAGCATGCTTGCGTCCGGACACAAGCATGTGTCCGGACACAAGCATGCGTCCGGACACAAGCATGCGTCCGGACACAAGCATGCGACCGGACACAAGCATGCGTCCGGACACAAGCATGCGACAAAGCATGGGCACAAGCATGGCAAGGTCCGCACACAAGCATGCGTCCGGACACTAGCATGCGTCCGGACTCAAGCATGCGACCGGACACAAGCATGCGTCCGGACACAAGCATGCGTCCGGACACAAGCATGCGTCCGGACACAAGCATGCGACCGGGCTCAAGCATGCGTCCGGTCACAAGCATGCGTCCGGACACAAGCATGCGTCCGGACACAAGCATGCAACCGGACTCAAGCATGCGTCTGGACACAAGCATGCGACCGGACTCAAGCATGCGTCCGGACACAAGCATGCGACCAGACACAAGCATGCGTCCAGACACAAGCATGCGTCCGGACACAAGCATGTGTCCGGACACAAGCATGCGACCGGACACAAGCATGCGTCCGGACACAAGCATGCGACCGGACACAAGCATGCGGTCGGACACAAGCATGCGACCGGACACAAGCATGCGTCCGGACACAAGCATGCGTCCGGACACAAGCATGCGTCCGGACACAAGCATGCGTCCGGACACAAGCATGCGTCCGGACACAAGCATGCGACCGGACACAAGCATGCGTCCGGACGCAAGCATGCGACCGGGCACAAGAATGCGTCCAAACACAAGCATGCGTCCAAACACAAGCATGCGTCCGGACACAAGCATGCGACCAGACTCAAGCATGCGTCCGGACACAAGCATGCGACCGAACACAAGCATGCGTCCGGACACAAGCATGCGTCTGGACACAAGCATGCGACCGGACACAAGCATGCGTCCGGACACAAGCATGCGTCCGGACACAAGCATGCGTCCGGACACAAGCATGCGTCCGGACACAAGCATGCGTCCGGACACAAGCATGCGACCGGACACAAGCATGCGTCCGGACACAAGCATGCGACCGGGCACAAGCATGCGTCCGGACACAAGCATGCGTCCGGACACAAGCATACGTCCGGACACAAGCATGCGTCCGGACACAAGCATGCGTCCGAACACAAGCATGCGTCCGGACACAAGCATGCGACCCGAACACAAGCATGCGTCCGGACACAAGCATGCGACCGGACACAAGCATGCGACCGGGCACAAGCATGCGTCCGGACACAAGCATGCGTCCGGACACAAGCATGCGTCGGACACAAGCATGCGTCCGAACACAAGCATGCGTCCGGACACAAGCATGCGTCCGGACACAAGCATGCGACCGGACTCAAGCATGCGTCTGGACACAAGCATGCGTCGGACACAAGCATGCGTCCGAACACAAGCATGCGTCCAGACACAAGCATGCGTCCGAACACAAGCATGCGTCCGGACACAAGCATGCGTCCGGACACAAGGATGCGACCGGACCCAAGCATGCGTCCAGACACAAGCATGCGACCGGGCACAAGCATGCGTCCAGACACAAGCATGCGTCCGGACACGAGCATGCGTCCGGACACGAGCATGCGTCCAGACACAAGCATGCGACCGGACTCAAGCATGCGTCATGACACAAGCATGCGTCCGGACACAAGCATGCGTCCGGACACAAGCATGCGTCCGGACACAAGCATGCGTCCGCACACAAGCATGCGTCCGGACACAAGCATGCGTCCGGGCACAAGCATGCGTCCGGACACAAGCATGCGACCGGACTCAAGCATGCGTCCGGACACAAGCATGCGTCTGGACGCAAGCATGCGTCCGGACACAAGCATGCGTCCGGACAACAAGCATGCGTCCGAACACAAGCATGCGACCGGACACAAGCATGCGTCCGAACACAAGCATGCGTCCGGACACAAGCATGCGTCCGTACACAAGCATGCGTCCGGACACAAGCATGCGTCCGGACACAAGCATGCGACCGGACTCAAGCATGCGTCCGGACACAAGCATGCGTCCGGACACAAGCATGCGACCGAACACAAGCATGCGTCCGGACACAAGCATGCGTCCAGACACAAGCATGCGTCCGGACACAAGCATGCGTCCGGACACAAGCATGCGACCGGACACAAGCATGCGTCCGGACACAAGCATGCGACCGGGCACAAGAATGCGTCCAAACACAAGCATGCGTCCAAACACAAGCATGCGTCCGGACACAAGCATGCGACCGGACTCAAGCATGCGTCCGGACACAAGCATGCGACCGAACACAAGCATGCGTCCGGACACAAGCATGTGTCTGGACACAAGCATGCGACCGGACACAAGCATGCGTCCGGACACAAGCATGCGTCCGGACACAAGCATGCGTCCGGACACAAGCATGCGTCCGGACACAAGCATGCGTCCGGACACAAGCATGCGACCGGACACAAGCATGCGTCCGGACACAAGCATGCGACCGGGCACAAGCATGCGTCCGGACACAAGCATGCGTCCAGACACAAGCATACGTCCGGACACAAGCATGCGTCCGGACACAAGCATGCGTCCGAACACAAGCATGCGTCCGGACACAAGCATGCGACCGAACACAAGCATGCGTCCGGACACAAGCATGCGACCGGACACAAGCATGCGACCGGGCACAAGCATGCGTCCGGACACAAGCATGCGTCCGGACACAAGCATGCGTCGGACACAAGCATGCGTCCGAACACAAGCATGCGTCCGGACACAAGCATGCGTCCGGACACAAGCATGCGACCGGACTCAAGCATGCGTCCAGACACAAGCATGCGTCGGACACAAGCATGCGTCCGAACACAAGCATGCGTCCGGACACAAGCATGCGTCCGAACACAAGCATGCGTCCGGACACAAGCATGCGTCCGGACACAAGCATGCGACCGGACCCAAGCATGCGTCCGGACACAAGCATGCGACCGGGCACAAGCATGCGTCCAGACACAAGCATGCGTCCGGACACGAGCATGCGTCCGGACACGAGCATGCGTCCAGACACAAGCATGCGACCGGACTCAAGCATGCGTCATGACACAAGCATGCGTCCGGACACAAGCATGCGTCCAGACACAAGCATGCGTCCGGACACAAGCATGCGTCCGCACACAAGCATGCGTCCGGACACAAGCATGCGTCCGGACACAAGCATGCGTCCGGACACAAGCATGCGACCGGACTCAAGCATGCGTCCGGACACAAGCATGCGTCTGGACGCAAGCATGCGTCCGGACACAAGCATGCGTCCGGACACAAGCATGCGTCCGAACACAAGCATGCGACCGGACACAAGCATGCGTCCGAACACAAGCATGCGTCCGGACACAAGCATGCGTCCGTACACAAGCATGCGTCCGGACACAAGTATGCGTCCGGACACAAGCATGCGACCGGACTCAAGCATGCGTCCGGACACAAGCATGCGTCCGGACACAAGCATACGACCGAACACAAGCATGCGTCCGGACACAAGCATGCGTCCGGACACAAGCATGCGTCCGGACACAAGCATGCGTCCGGACACAAGCATGCGACCGGACTCAAGCATGCGTCCAGACACAAGCATGCGACTAGACTCAAGCATGCGTCCGGACTCAAGCATGCGACCAGACACAAGCATGCGTCCGGACACAAGCATGCGTCCGGACACAAGCATGCGACCGGACACAAGCATGCGTCCGGACACAAGCATGCGACCGGACACAAGCATGCGGTCGGACACAAGCATGCGACCGGACACAAGCATGCGTCCGGCACAAGCATGCGTCCGGACACAAGCATGCATCCGGACACAAGCATGCGTCCGGACACAAGCATGCGTCCGGACACAAGCATGCGACCGGACACAAGCATGCGTCCGGACACAAGCATGCGACCGGGCACAAGAATGCGTCCAAACACAAGCATGCGTCCAAACACAAGCATGCGTCTGGACACAAGCATGCGACCGGACTCAAGCATGCGTCCGGACACAAGCATGCGACCGAACACAAGCATGCATCCGGACACAAGCATGCGTTCGGACACAAGCATGCGACCGGACACAAGCATGCGTCCGGACACAAGCATGCGTCCGGACACAAGCATGCGTCCGGACACAAGCATGCGTCCGGACACAAGCATGCGTCCGGACACAAGCATGCGACCGGACACAAGCATGCGTCCGGACACAAGCATGCGACCGGGCACAAGCATGCGTCCGGACACAAGCATGCGTCCGGACACAAGCATGCGTCCGGACACAAGCATGCGTCCGGACACAAGCATGCGTCCGAACACAAGCATGCGTCCGGACACAAGCATGCGTCCGGACACAAGCATGCGTCCGGACACAAGCATGCGTCCAGACACAAGCATGCGTCCGGACACAAGCATGCGTCCGGACACAAGCATGCATCCGGACACAAGCATGCGACCGGACACAAGCATGCGTCCAGACACAAGCATGCGACCGGGCACAAGCATGCGTCCAGACACAAGCATGCGTCCGGACACAAGCATGCGTCCGAACACAAGCATGCGTTCGGACACAAGCATGCGTCCGGACACAAGCATGCGTCCGGACACAAGCATGCGTCCGGACACAAGCATGCGACCGGACTCAAGCATGCGTCCGGACACAAGCATGCGTCCGGACACAAGCATGCGTCCGGACACAAGCATGCGACCAGACTCAAGCATGCGTCCGGACACAAGCATGCGTCTGGACACAAGCATGCGTCCGGACACAAGCATGCGACCGGACTCAAGCATGCGTCCGGACTCAAGCATGCGTCCGGACACAAGCATGCGTCCGGACACAAGCATGCGACTGGACTCAAGCATAAGTCCGGACACAAGCATGCGTCGGACACAAGCATGCGTCCGAACACAAGCATGCGTCCGGACACAAGCATGCGTCCGGACACAAGCATGCGACCGGACACAAGCATGCGTCCGGACACAAGCATGCGTCCGGACACAAGCATGCGTCCGGACACAAGCATGCGTCCGGACACAAGCATGCGACCGGGCACAAGCATGCGTCCAAACACAAGCATGCGTCCGGACACAAGCATGCGTCCGGACACAAGCATGAAACCGGACTCAAGCATGCGTCCGGACACAAGCATGCGACCGAACACAAGCATGCGTCCGGACACAAGCATGCGTCCGGACACAAGCATGCGACCGGACACAAGCATGCGTCCGGACACAAGCATGCGTCCGGACACAAGCATGCGTCCGGACACAAGCATGCGTCCGGACACAAGCATGCATCCGGACACAAGCATGCGACCGGACACAAGCATGCGTCCAGACACAAGCATGCGACCGGGCACAAGCATGCGTCCGGACACAAGCATGCTTCCGGACACAAGCATGCGACCGGACTCAAGCATGCGTCCAGACACAAGCATGCGTCCGGACACAAGCATGCGTCCGGACACAAGCATGCGTCCGGACACACGCATGCGACCGAACTCAAGCATGCGGTCGGACACAAGGATGCGACCGGACACAAGCATGCGTCCGGACACAAGCATGCGTCCGGACCCAAGCATGCGTCCGGACACAAGCATGCGTCCGGACACAAGCATGCGTCCGGATACAAGCATGCGACCGGGCACAAGCATGCGTCCGGACACAAGCATGCGTCCGCACACAAGCATGCGACCGGACTCAAGCATGCGTCCGGACACAAGCATGCGTACGGACACAAGCATGCGTCCGGGCACAAGCATGCGACCGGACTCAAGCATGCGTCCGGACACAAGCATGCGACCGGACACAAGCATGCGACCAGGCACAAGCCTGCGTCCGGACACAAGCATGTTATAGTCACAGTAGGCTCCAATGTGCCTAAAACGAAAGATAGAGTGCACAGTCGGATTTCTGCACAGCGACTTCAAACGTTCATAGCGTTTTGGTCACAGCTTCAAATGACTTGATTCAACTTGGATCTGGAGCGTCTTATTGTCGCCTACAATAGGCAATTTAGATCGCACGATTTGACCAAGTATTGACGACACAGTGTCGGTTTGAACGAACGGCACTATGGCAGCCACTATAGTCTTAGAACACAAAATAGGAAGAGATCTGAAGAGTTACGAGTTGGGAATGACTCCCAGCTCCTACAAACCCCAAGAGCCGAGGTACAGTGATGTGGAACAGTGCCACACTGTCCCCAACCACGAAGGGTCTCGAAACTACCCTTCACTAGGGCCTACACCAAGTGAAATGTTACACTACACAAAGTAATGTAACTATCTTCAATATCTTAAGGTGTACCCTTTTTGGCGAGCTTTGAAATCACTTGAGGATTGACACCAAGGCTCGGCTCTTCATCACAAACTCATCCTTGAGTTCTTCATAGGTCTGCTGCACACACCTGCGACACACCAAACGTTCGACACAGGACAAAAGAGAAACCGCGCACGACAAAATAGAAACCGCGCGCGAGACACAAACGACCGCGTAACACGCGTCTAGCGATAACTCGCTATTGACCCGACACATACACTCGACATCATGACTCAACATTCACACACAATTATAAGCATGAAATATATATTATCCCATGCCCTCATACCATTCCATACACACACACACATGCACGCACACGGACAACAAGCCGAGTGCAAACCATAGGGTTGCACCAACAAACTCCCCCTCGGATTGTTGGCCCTTCGGATATGTTGCTCTCTCAGTTCAGAGCCATCCCAGCCAGCTTGCAACACTTCCAATGCTGCTGCTCCACCAGCCTCTTGGTCATCATGTCAGCCGGCTGCCCCGTGGTTTTCACGTAGCGCAACTCAACTTCACCCGCGGTTACCATGCTCCTCGTCCAATGCCACTTCACCCTCATGTGCTTCGTGAGTCCATGCAACACAGGGTTCTTAGCAAGAGCAATGGCACCCTGGATGTCACAATATAGTGGGGTAGGTCCTTGCTGCTCCTCCCCCAATTCAGCCAACAAACGCCGCTGCCACACAATCTCCCGTACGGCACGGAAGAGTGCCATGTACTCGGACTCCACCGAGCTCAAAGCTTGGTCAACCTGCTTCTTGCTCTCCCAAGCAGTTGGGCCTCCACCAACACAGCATATGAAGCCTCCCACACTTGTCATGTCCTCTGGTTCTGATGCATATGAAGCATCCGAGTAGGCGGTGAGGAACAAACGCCCGGGTTCAACACCATCCGCGCCCTTTTGGCGCCTTTGTGCCGCCGCCGAGTATTGCAGCCCAACGGTCGGTGTTTGGCCAAGGTACTTGGCCACCCTCATTCCAGCTGCTACCTGCTCCTCATTAGGGCATTGCACAACCCTAGCCAGCTGCCCGGTAGCAAACGCGACGTCCGGTCGGGTGTTTACCGCCGCATACATGAGGCTGCCCACCAACGAGTGAAATCGGCGCCTCTCCTCTTCTCCAACGCTCTCCTCCTCTGGCCCCTTCACACACTTGAACCCAGAGGGAAAGGGAGTAGCCACATGACCTTCACTCTGGCCAAAGTTGGCAGCCAACGCCTCCAGGTACTTCCGTTGGTGCACTCGCATGCTCCGCTTCTCCACGTCTCGTTCGATGTGGAGCCCAAGGTAGAAGTTCACGTCACCAAGGGACTTGCACTTGAACTTGTCATGCAGCTTCAGCATCACCTCCTTCACAAGGTCAGAGGAGGGTGAGAATATGAGAATGTCATCCACATAAACCACCATGAAGCTCCTCTGTTCCCCCTCGCCAAGCATGAACAAGGAGTGATCGGCCGTTGAGGGAGTGAAGCCGATCTCCTCCAACACTTCGCGCAGCTTCATGTACCATTGCCTAGGGGCCTGCTTCAGCCCATAGAGGGCCTTCTTCAGCTTCCACACTCTGCCACTACCATCATCAAACCCCTCTGGCTGCGCCATAAAAATCTCCTCCTCAAGGATGCCGTTGAGGAATGCCGTCACAATGTCCATTTGCTTCACCACCCATCCTTTGATGGCGGCTCCCGCGAATAGGGTTCGCAGCGTCGTCGGCTTCACCACAGGGGCAAACAGCTCCTTGAAGTCCACCTTCTCCTTCTGCTGGTACCCCTTGGCTACAAGCCTGGACTTGTAACGCTCGATCTTGCCGTCGGCATCCGACTTGATTTTGAAGAGCCACTTGGACGTTATCGCCGTACGCCCCTCCGGTAGCTCCACCAATTCAAACGTGTCATTCTCCTCGATGCTCTTCAGCTCACTCTCCATGGCCTTCTTCCACTCCTCAGCATCACTACTCTCCAAAGCCTCCTTGAGAGTTGCTGGTTCTCCTGGCATCTCCACCGGAGAGAAGAACGCGAAGGCACACTCCTCGTAGTCACTCTCCTCGTCGTCTCCGACCATCATTGCCGCTCCGGCCAGGGCTGTCTTGCCTTGCTTTCCAAGTGCATCATAGGTCAGCCTATTAGGGGGTTGAACTCTCCTCTTCCCCCTTCCTTCCTCCTCAGCTGCAGGGACTTGAAGGCCTTGGCGTTGCTGGGGTGTGGCTCGATTCCGTGGAGCACTCGTGGTACGGGAAGGGAGTGACGGTGCACGCTCGCTCACTTGCTGCACCTCCTCCTCTTCTTCCTCTGCATCAGTGGCCTCCTCTCCCCCATGCACAAGGGAGGATTGCCTCGTGGTTGTGCTGCCGCTGCTCAGCTCCACAGGCAGCTCCACATGCTCCAAACCGGAACTCTTCACCTCCCCAAACCGCACGCCTATCTTCGCCTCATTCTCCGCCTTCCAATCCTTGTACATGAAGTTCTCCATGAACTTGCAGTCCCTGCTCACCAAGAACTTCTTGGTGAATGGGTCCCAAAGAAGCCATCCCTTGCTGTTTTGAGCCATGCCCAAGTGCACGGCCCACACCGCCTTGGCACCAAGCTTGTTGTGCCGAAGATGCTTAGGCACAAGCGCCATGCACATGCACCCGAACACCCGAAGCATATCCACCTTTGGCTTCCTTCCTAGCCACTCCACATAGGGCACCCATTTGTCTGCTCCCACATGAGTCAAGGCTCTGTTCTTGGCCACACATGCGCTCCGCACCGCATCAGGCCAGAAATAGTCGGGTAGCCCGGCTTCAATGAGCAACCCGCGTGCCGCCTCCGTGATTGTGCGGTTCGCTCGCTCAGCGATGCCGTTCATTGCAGGGGAGTATGGCATGGTGAGGGAGTGCCGAATACCATTCTTCTTCAGCCACAACCCAAACTCCTTGCTCAGGAACTCTCCCCCTCGATCGGTGCGGATTGACTTGACTAGACGGTCTTGTTGCCGCTCCACCATCGGGAACCAATCCGCCTTCAACGTTTCAGCCACGTCGCTCTTCTTGGCCAGCACGTACACCCAAGTCATACGGGTGTAGACGTCCACAATAGTGAGGAAGTACTCAGCTCCAGCAGCTCCAAGCTTCAGGGGGCCCACCACGTCCATCACCACCTCATCAAGTGGTGCCTTAGCCGTTGCCTCCGAACTAGAGAATGGGAAACGGGTGAACTTGGCTTGCATGCACGTCGGGCAGCCAAGTACCTCATCGGGCTCCCCCTTCACACGTATGCCAGCAACCATCTCATTCTTCACTAGCTGCTGCAAGATGGGCAGGGCCACATGCCCCATGCGCCGATGCAAGGTGAGCCAATCACACTCCCCCGTAGCCGAAGTTGGATTGGAGAATGCCGCGCTCGCAATAGCGCCCCACATACTCTCTCCGTAGTCCTCCTCCGCTGTTGCCTCGGGGTTCTCCTCACCCTTTTGCTGCTCCTTGGTTGCTGCACCACTCTCCTTAGGTTCACTTAACTTGCTGGTCCCTCCAAGATTGCACTTCTTGGACTCCTTCTCCTTAGCGCGACCGTCCGCGCAATCGCCGCTACCAATCGCTCCACCTTTAGTGCTGACGCTTGCTGCCACTTGCCTCTCCTTAGGCATTGGGACCACAGGGATCTGCCACATCTCGTTGTAGACATCTCTGTCCTCATGAAGGTCCCAAAGAATCCGATCGCCAAGCCTTGCGGTGTAGGTCTTGGCTCCCTTCGAGTTAGTGTCCATGCCGGCCTTTGCCAACCGCCGCACGGAAATCAGGTTCGCAGCAAGGCTGGGCACCCAAAGCACGTTCTTGAGGCCCACCATCTTCCCATCAGCACCCTTGAACATGGCCTTCCCCATGCCTTTCACCTCTGCTCGCTGCCCCAAAGCCGATGTGACATGCTTCACCGGTGACGGCTCGAGTTCGGTGAGCAAGTCCGGGCGAGGTGTCATGCTATAGGTAGCGCCACTATCAATCACCCAATAGTCCAGGGGGTGTAGGGTCACCTTCCCCACAGCTGCTGGCTCCTCAAAGCCTTCATCCTTCTCTGGACCAGCCGGTACTTGCGTCGACACGAAGTAGAATAGACCCGGGTATCGATCGTCGCTCGGGTCCTTGTCGTTGTCTCCGCTCTTCATGTTTGCAGCTCCGCCACCGCGACCGCCACGGCCTCCACGGCCTCGTCCTCTCCCTCCTCCTGCTCCTCTACCCTCTTGGACTTGAGCAGGGGTCCAACCATCAGGGAGTTTGTAGCAGTCGCGCCACATGTGTCCGCTCTTGTGGCAATAGTGACACTCGCCGTCGAATCGGCCGCGACCGCGTCCGTAGCTCTTGTCGTCGCTGCCGTAACCGCCACTCCCGCGGCCTCCGCCGAAGTTGCTGCCACCAAACCTTCCTCCCCCTCGTCCTCTGCCTCTTCCTCGACCATATCCACGGCCGATGCTCGCTGCCCCAGCGCCATCCGCACTCGCCAACTCACGGCGGCGGAAATCCTCTTGAAGGATAGCTCGCTTCACGTCTTCAAGCGAGAGGCGGGGCAAGTCGCGATTAAGGTTGATGATGAGCGAGGACCATGACTCCGGGAGTAGGGCCAGCAACTTGGTCTTCTTTTGGAGCTCACTATAGTTCAAATCAGCTCCCTCAAGCCGCGTCAACAAGTCGAAGAATTTCTGCACCCCTTCTTCAACCGCTTCATCCTCTTCAATTCGTAACGTCGCCATTTGCCGTTCCAACACCACAGCTACCGCCGCTGTTGCAGGAGCGTGTACACCCTTGAGAGCAGCCCATGCTTTTGGTCCCTTCTCTGGTTCACGCTGGAAAGGCTTGATGTGACGGATTTGGCTGCTCCCCAACGCTTGCCCAAGTAGGAGGTAGCCTTGTGCGCTCTTCCGCACCCACGGGCTCTTCTCCGGGTCGTTCTCGGGACGCTTCTCCGTTCCTTCCATCACCTCCAGCAGGTCATAGTGGTCAAATATGTTCTCCATTCTGAAGGACCACTCAGCAAAGTTGTCACCATTGAACTTGTCAAGGCCAAACACTCTAGGCTCATCCCTAGATGGGCCAACACTTGGTTGCACAGGCGCCATGGCTGAGTCACGGGGTTGGCCTTGAGCTTGGGCTTCTCCTCTGCCACCAGCACCTCTGCCACCCCTTTCCTCAGGTCCAGCCATTGTCGAAACTGCTCCAAGGGGCTCTGATACCACTTGTTATAGTCACAGTAGGCTCCAATGTGCCTAAAACGAAAGATAGAGTGCACAGTCGGATTTCTGCACAGCGACTTCAAACGTTCATAGCGTTTTGGTCACAGCTTCAAATGACTTGATTCAACTTGGATCTGGAGCGTCTTATTGTCGCCTACAATAGGCAATTTAGATCGCACGATTTGACCAAGTATTGACGACACAGTGTCGGTTTGAACGAACGGCACTATGGCAGCCACTATAGTCTTAGAACACAAAATAGGAAGAGATCTGAAGAGTTACGAGTTGGGAATGACTCCCAGCTCCTACAAACCCCAAGAGCCGAGGTACAGTGATGTGGAACAGTGCCACACTGTCCCCAACCACGAAGGGTCTCGAAACTACCCTTCACTAGGGCCTACACCAAGTGAAATGTTACACTACACAAAGTAATGTAACTATCTTCAATATCTTAAGGTGTACCCTTTTTGGCGAGCTTTGAAATCACTTGAGGATTGACACCAAGGCTCGGCTCTTCATCACAAACTCATCCTTGAGTTCTTCATAGGTCTGCTGCACACACCTGCGACACACCAAACGTTCGACACAGGACAAAAGAGAAACCGCGCACGACAAAATAGAAACCGCGCGCGAGACACAAACGACCGCGTAACACGCGTCTAGCGATAACTCGCTATTGACCCGACACATACACTCGACATCATGACTCAACATTCACACACAATTATAAGCATGAAATATATATTATCCCATGCCCTCATACCATTCCATACACACACACACATGCACGCACACGGACAACAAGCCGAGTGCAAACCATAGGGTTGCACCAACAAAGCATGCGTCCGGACACAAGCATGCGTCCGGACACAAGCATGCGTCCGGACACAAGCATGCGTCCGGACACAAGCATGCGTCTGGACACAAGCATGCGACCGGACTCAAGCATGCGTCCGGACACAAGCATGCGTCCGGACACAAGCATGCGTCCGGACACAAGCATGCGACCGGACTCAAGCATGCGTCCGGACACAAGCATGCGACCGAACACAAGCATGCGTCCGGACACAAGCATGCGTCCGGACACAAGCATGCGACCGGACACAAGCATGCGTCCGGACACAAGCATGCGTCCGGACACAAGCATGCGTCCGGACACAAGCATGCGTCCGGACACAAGCAGGCGTCCGGACACAAGCATGCGTCCGGACACAAGCATGCGTCCGGACACAAGCATGCGACCGGGCACAAGCATGCGTCCGGACACAAGCATGCTTCCGGACACAAGCATGCGACCGGACTCAAGCATGCGACCGGACACAAGCATGCGTCCAGACACAAGCATGCGACCGGGCACAAGCATGCGTCCGGACACAAGCATGCGTCCGGACACAAGCATGCGTCCGAACACAAGCATGCGTTCGGACACAAGCATGCGTCCGGACACAAGCATGCGTCCGGACACAAGCATGCGTCCGGACACAAGCATGCGACCGGACTCAAGCATGCGTCCGGACACAAGCATGCGTCCGGACACAAGCATGCGTCCGGACGCAAGCATGCGACCAGACTCAAGCATGCGTCCGGACACAAGCATGCGTGTGGACACAAGCATGCGTCCGGACACAAGCATGCGACCGGACTCAAGCATGCGTCCGGACTCAAGCATGCGTCCGGACACAAGCATGCGTCCGGACACAAGCATGCGACTGGACTCAAGCATAAGTCCGGACACAAGCATGCGTCGGACACAAGCATGCGTCCGAACACAAGCATGCGTCCGGACACAAGCATGCGTCCGGACACAAGCATGCGACCGGACACAAGCATGCTTCCGGACACAAGCATGCGTCCGGACACAAGCATGCGTCCGAACACAAGCATGCGTTCGGACACAAGCATGCGTCCGGACACAAGCATGCTTCCGGACACAAGCATGCGACCGGACTCAAGCATGCGTCCGGACACAAGCATGCGTCCGGACACAAGCATGCGTCCGGACACAAGCATGCGACCAGACTCAAGCATGCGTCCGGACACAAGCATGCGTCTGGACACAAGCATGCGTCCGGACACAAGCATGCGACCGGACTCAAGCATGCGTCCGGACTCAAGCATGCGTCCGGACACAAGCATGCGTCCGGACACAAGCATGCGACTGGACTCAAGCATAAGTCCGGACACAAGCATGCGTCGGACACAAGCATGCGTCCGAACACAAGCATGCGTCCGGACACAAGCATGCGTCCGGACACAAGCATGCGACCGGACACAAGCATGCGTCCGGACACAAGCATGCGTCCGGACACAAGCATGCGTCCGGACACAAGCATGCGTCCGGACACAAGCATGCGACCGGGCACAAGCATGCGTCCAAACACAAGCATGCGTCCGGACACAAGCATGCGTCCGGACACAAGCATGAAACCGGACTCAAGCATGCGTCCGGACACAAGCATGCGACCGAACACAAGCATGCGTCCGGACACAAGCATGCGTCCGGACACAAGCATGCGACCGGACACAAGCATGCGTCCGGACACAAGCATGCGTCCGGACACAAGCATGCGTCCGGACACAAGCATGCGTCCGGACACAAGCATGCATCCGGACACAAGCATGCGACCGGACACAAGCATGCGTCCAGACACAAGCATGCGACCGGGCACAAGCATGCGTCCGGACACAAGCATGCTTCCGGACACAAGCATGCGACCGGACTCAAGCATGCGTCCGGACACAAGCATGCGTCCGGACACAAGCATGCGTCCGGACACAAGCATGCGTCCGGACACACGCATGCGACCGAACTCAAGCATGCGGTCGGACACAAGGATGCGACCGGACACAAGCATGCGTCCGGACACAAGCATGCGTCCGGACCCAAGCATGCGTCCGGACACAAGCATGCGTCCGGACACAAGCATGCGTCCGGATACAAGCATGCGACCGGGCACAAGCATGCGTCCGGACACAAGCATGCGTCCGCACACAAGCATGCGACCGGACTCAAGCATGCGTCCGGACACAAGCATGCGTACGGACACAAGCATGCGTCCGGGCACAAGCATGCGACCGGACTCAAGCATGCGTCCGGACACAAGCATGCGACCGGACACAAGCATGCGACCAGGCACAAGCCTGCGTCCAGACACAAGCATGCGTCCGGACACAAGCATGCGTCCGGACACAAGCATGCGTCCGGACACAAGCATGCGTCCGGACACAAGCATGCGTCCGGACACAAGCATGCGTCCGGACACAAGCATGCGTCCGGACACAAGCATGCGTCCGGACACAAGCATGCGACCGGACTCAAGCATGCGTCCGGACACAAGCATGCGTCCGGACACAAGCATGCGTCCAGACACAAGCATGCGACCAGACTCAAGCATGCGTCCGGACACAAGCATGCGTCTGGACACAAGCATGCATCCGGACACAAGCATGCGACCGGACTCAAGCATGCGTCCGGACACAAGCATGCGACCGGACACAAGCATGCGTCCGGACACAAGCATGCGACCGGGCACAAGCATGCGTCCGGACACAAGCATGCATCCGGACACAAGCATGCGTCCGGACACAAGCATGCGTCCGGACACAAGCATGCGTCCGGACACAAGCATGCGACCGGACACAAGCATGCGTCCGGACACAAGCATGCGACCGGGCACAAGCATGCGTCCGGGCACAAGCATGCGTCCGGACACAAGCATGCGTCCGGACACAAGCATGCGTCCGGACACAAGCATGCGTCCGGACACAAGCATGCGTTTGGACACAAGCATGCGTCCGGACCCAAGCATGCGTCCGGACACAAGCATGCGTCTTGACACAAGCATGCGTCCGGACACAAGCATGCGTCCGGACACAAGCATGCGTCCAGACACAAGCATGCGTCCGGACACAAGCATGCGTCCGGACACAAGCATGCGTCGGACACAAGCATGCGTCCGGACACAAGCATGCGTCTGGACACCAGCATGCGTCCGGACACAAGCATGCGTCGGACACAAGCATGCGTCCAGACACAAGCATGCGACCGGACACCAGCATGCGTCCGGACACAAGCATGCGTCCGAACACAAGCATGCGTCCGGACACAAGCATGCGTTCGGACACAAGCATGCGACCGGACACAAGCATGCGTCCGGACACAAGCATGCGTCGGACACAAGCATGCGACCGGACACAAGCATGCGTCTGGACACAAGCATGCGTCCGGACACAAGCATGCGTCCGGACACAAGCATGCGTCCGGACCCAAGCATGCGACCCGACACAAGCATGCGTCCGGACACAAGCATGCGACCGGGCACAAGCATGCGTCCGGACACAAGCATGCGTCCAAACACAAGCATGCGTCAGACACAAGCATGCGTCCGGACACAAGCATGCGTCCAAACACAAGCATGCGTCCGGACACAAGCATGCGTCCGGACACAAGCATGCGTCCGGACACAAGCATGCGTCCGGACCCAAGCATGCGTCCGGACACAAGCATGCGTCCGGACACAAGCATGCGTCCAGACACAAGCATGCGACCAGACTCAAGCATGCGTCCGGACACAAGCATGCGTCTGGACACAAGCATGCGTCCAGACACAAGCATGCGTCCGGACACAAGCATGCGTCCGGACACAAGCATGCGTCCGGACACAAGCATGCGTCCGGACACAAGCATGCGTCCGGACCCAAGCATGCGACCCGACACAAGCATGCGTCCGGACACAAGCATGCGACCGGGCACAAGCATGCGTCCGGACACAAGCATGCGTCCAAACACAAGCATGCGTCAGACACAAGCATGCGTCCGGACACAAGCATGCGTCCAAACACAAGCATGCGTCCGGACACAAGCATGCGTCCGGACACAAGCATGCGTCCGGACACAAGCATGCGTCCGGACCCAAGCATGCGTCCGGACACAAGCATGCGTCCGGACACAAGCATGCGTCCAGACACAAGCATGCGACCAGACTCAAGCATGCGTCCGGACACAAGCATGCGTCTGGACACAAGCATGCGTCCGGACACAAGCATGCGTCCGGACACAAGCATGCGTCCGGACACAAGCATGCGTCCGGACACAAGCATGCGTCCGGACCCAAGCATGCGTCCGGACACAAGCATGCGTCCGGACACAAGCATGCGTCCAGACACAAGCATGCGACCAGACTCAAGCATGCGTCCGGACACAAGCATGCGTCTGGACACAAGCATGCGTCCGGACACAAGCATGCGACCGGGCACAAGCATGCGTCCGGACACAAGCATGCGTCTTGACACAAGCATGCGTCCGGACACAAGCATGCGTCCGGACACAAGCATGCGTCCAGACACAAGCATGCGTCCGGACACAAGCATGCGTCCGGACACAAGCATGCGTCGGACACAAGCATGCGTCCGGACACAAGCATGCGTCTGGACACCAGCATGCGTCCGGACACAAGCATGCGTCGGACACATGCATGCGTCCAGACACAAGCATGCGACCGGACACAAGCATGCGTCCGGACACAAGCATGCGTCCGGACACAAGCATGCGTCCGGACACAAGCATGCGTTCGGACACAAGCATGCGACCGGACACAAGCATGCGTCCGGACACAAGCATGCGTCGGACACAAGCATTCGACCGGACACAAGCATGCGTCTGGACACAAGCATGCGTCCGGACACAAGCATGCGTCCGGACACAAGCATGCGTCCGGACCCAAGCATGCGACCCGACACAAGCATGCGTCCGGACACAAGCATGCGACCGGGCACAAGCATGCGTCCGGACACAAGCATGCGTCCAAACACAAGCATGCGTCAGACACAAGCATGCGTCCGGACACAAGCATGCGTCCAAACACAAGCATGCGTCCGGACACAAGCATGCGTCCGGACACAAGCATGCGTCTGGACACAAGCATGCGACCGGACACAAGCATGCGTCCGGCCACAAGCATGCGTCCGGACACAAGCATGCGTCGGACACAAGCATGCGTCCGGACACAAGCATGCGTCCGGACTCAAGCATGCGTCCGGACACAAGCATGCGTCCGGACACAAGCATGCGTCCGGACACAAGCATGCGTCCGGACACAAGCATGCGTCCGGACACAAGCATGCGTCCGGACACAAGCATGCGTTCGGACACAAGCATGCGTCCGGACACAAGCATGCGACCGGATACAAGCATGCGTCGGACACAAGCATGCGTTCGGGCACAAGCATGCGTCGGACACAAGCATGCGTCCAGACACAAGCATGCGTCCGGACACAAGCATGCGTCGGACACAAGCATGCGTCGGGGCACAAGCATGCGTTCAGACACAAGCATGCGTCCGGACACAAGCATGCGTCGGACACAAGCATGCGTCCGGGCACAAGCATGCGTCGGACACAAGCATGCGTCCAGACACAAGCATGCGTCTGGACACAAGCATGCGTCGGACACAAGCATGCGTTCAGACACAAGCATGCGTCCGGACACAAGCATGCGACCGGGCACAAGCATGCGTCCGGACACAAGCATGCGTCGGACACCAGCATGCGTCCGGACGCAAGCATGCGTCCGGACACAAGCATGCGTTCGGACACAAGCATGCGTCCGGGCACAAGCATGCGTCCGGACACAAGCATGCGACCGGATACAAGCATGCGTCCGGACACAAGCATGCGACCGGGCACAAGCATGCGTCGGACACAAGCATGCGTCCGGACACAAGCATGCGTCCGGACACAAGCATGCGTCCGGACACAAGCATGCGTTCGGACACAAGCATGCGTCCGGACACAAGCATGCGACCGGACACAAGCATGCGTCCGGACACACGCATGCGTCCGGACACAAGCATGCGACCGGAGCTTGCCTGGTCCAGGATCGTGCCTTGTCCACGACGTGCCTGGTCCAGGAGCTTGCCTGGTCCAGGAGCTTGCCTGGTCCAGGAGCCGAGTGCAAACCGTAGGGTTGCACCAACAGAGTTTGCCTGGTTTAGGAGGCAAACTCCTGGACCAGGCAAGCTCCTAAACCAGGCAAGCTCCTGGACCACGCAAGCTCCTGGACCAGGCAAGCTCCTGGACTAGGCAAGCTCCTGGACTAGGCAAGAACCTGGACCAGGCAAGCTCCTGGACCAGGCACGCTCCTGGACCAGGCAAGCTCTTGGACCAGGCACGCTCCTGGACCAGGCAAGCTCCTGGACCAGGCAAGCTCCTGGACTAGGCAAGCTCTTGGACTAGGCAAGCTCTTGGACGAGGCAAGCTCCTGGACCAGGCAAGGTCATGGACTAGGCAAGCTCCTGGACCAGGCAAGCTCCTGGACGAGGCAAGCTCGTGGACCAGGCACACTTGTGGACTAGGCACGCTCTTAAACCAGGTAAGCTCTTGGACGAGGTAGGCTCGTGGACCAGGCAAGCTCGTGGACCAGGCAAGCTCATTGACCAGGCAAGCTCCTAGACCAGGCACGCTCCTTGCCCAGGCAAGCTCCTAGACCAGGCAAGCTCTTGGACTAGGCACACTCCTGGACCAGGAAAGCTCTTGGACCAGGTAGTCTTCTGGACCAATCAAGCTCCTGGACCAGGCACACTCCTAAACCAGGCACGCTCCTGGAGAAAGGCAAGCTCCTAGACCAGGCAAGCTCCTTGACCAACCAAGCTCCTAGATCAGGCACGCTCGTGGACAAGGCATGGTCCTGGACCAGGCAAGCTCTTAGACCAGGCAGGCTCGTGGACTAGGCACGCTCCTGGACGAGGCAAGCTCCTAGACCAGGCAAGCTCCTGGACCAGGCAAGCTCCTGCACCAGGCACGCTCATGGACCAGGCATGATCCTGGACCAGGCAAGCTCCTGGACCAGGCAAGCTCCTGGACCACGCAAGCTCTTGGACCAGGCACGCTCCTCGACCAGGCAAGCTCTTGGACTAGGCAAGCTTCTAGACCACGCAAGCTCTTGGACCACGCACGCTCCTCGACCACGCAACCTCTTGGACTAGGAAGCTCCTGGACAAGGCAAGCTCCTGGTCCAGGCAAGCTCCTAGTCCAAGCTAGCTCCTGGACGAGGCTAGCTCTTGGACGAGGCAAGCTCCTGGACCACGCAAGCTCCTTGACCAGGCAAGCTCCTGGACCAGGCACGCTCCTGGACCAGGCAAGCTATCAGACCAGGCAAGCCCTGGGACTAGGCACGCTGCTAGACCAGGAAAGCTCTTGGACCAGGCAAGCTTCTGGACCAAGCAAGCTCCTGGACCAGGCACACTCCTAGACCAGGCTCGCTCCTGGACGAGGCAAGCTCCTGGACCAGGCAAGCTCCTGGACCAAGCAAGCTCCTGGATCAAGCACGCTCGTGGACCAGGCACGCTCCTGGATCAGGCAAGCTCTTAGACCAGGCAGGCTCGTGGACCAGGCAAGCTCGTGGACCAGGCAAGCTCCAGGATCAGGCAAGCTCCTGGTCCAGGCTAGCTCTTGGACCAGGCTAGCTCCTGGACCACGCAAGCTCCTGGACAAGGCAAGCTCCTGGACTACGCAAGCTCCTGGACCAGGCAGGATCCTGGACCAGGCAGGCTCTTGGACCAGAAACGGTTCTGGACCAAGCAAGCTCCTCAACCAGGCAAGCTCCTGGACCAAGCACGGTCTTGGACTAGGCAAGCTCCTGGACAAGGCAAGCTCCTGGACAAGGCAAGCTCCTTGACCAGGCAAGCTTTTGGACCAGGCAAGCTCCTGGACCAGGCAAGCTTCTCGACCAAGCACGCTCGTGGACCAAGCACGCTATTGGAGAAGGCAAGCTCTTGGACCAGGCACGCTCGTGGACCAAGCACGCTCCTGGACCAGGCAAGCTCCTGGACCAGGCAAGCTCCTGGACCAGGCAAGCTCCTGGACCAAGCACGCTCCTGGACCAGGCAAGCTCATGGACCAGGCTAGCTCCTGGACCAGGCAAGCTCCTGACCAGGCAAGCTCTTGGACCAAGCAAGCTCCTGGACCAGGCACGCTCGTTGACGAGGCACGCTCCTGGACCAGGCAAGCTCTTGGACCAGGCAGGCTCATGGACTAGGCACGCTCTTGGACCAGGCAAGCTCTTGTACCTGGCAAGCTCCAGAACCAGGCAAGCTCCTGGACCAGGCACGCCCGTGGACCAAGCACGCTCCATGACCAGGCAAGCTCCTGGACAAGGCAAGCTCTTGGACCACGCACGCTCCTGGACCAGGCAAGCTCTTGGACCAGGCACGCTTCTGCACCAAGCAAGCTCCTGGACCAGGCAAGCTCCTGGACCATGCAAGTTCGTGGATTTGGCACACTCCTGGACCAGACAAGCTCTTGGACCAGGCACGCTCCTGGACTAGGCAAGCTCCTGTACCAGGCAAGCTCTTGGACCACGCACGCTCCTGGACCAGGCAAGCTCATGTACCAGGCAAGCTCGTGGACCATGCAAGCTCGTGGAGTTGGCACACTCCTGGACCAGGCACGCTCCTGGACAAGGCAAGCTCCTGGACCAGGGAAGCTCCTGGACTAGGCAAGCTCTTGGAACATGCAAGCTCCTGGACCAGGCAAGCTCCTGGACTAGGCAAGCTCTTGGACCAGAAAAGCTCCTAGACCAGGCAAGCTCCTTGACCAGGCAAGCTAATGGACAAAGAAAGCTCCTGGACAAGGCAAGCTCGTGGACCATGCAAGCTCCTGGACCAGGCAAGCTCCTGGACCAGGCAAGCTCCTCGACTAGGCACGCTCCTTGACCAGGCAAGCTACTAGACGATGCAAGCTCCTGGACCAGGCAAGCTCCTAAACTAGGCAAGCTCCTAGACCATGCAAGCTCCTGGACCAGGCAAGCTCCTAAACTAGGCAAGCTCCTAGACCATGCAAGCTCCAGGACCAGGCAAGCTCCTAGACTAGGCAAGCTCCTCGACTAGGCAAGCTCTAGGACCAGGCAAGCTCCTGGACCAGGCACGCTCCTGGACCAGGCAAGCTCCTGGACCAGGCACGCTCCTGGACCAGACAAGCTCCTGGACCAGGCAAGCTCCTGGACTAGGCAAGCTCCTGGACTAGGCAAGCTCTTGGACCAGGCAAGCTCCTGGACCAGGCAAGGTCATGGACTAGGCAAGCTCCCGGACCAGGCAAGCTCCTGGACGAGGCAAGCTCGTGGACCACGCACGCTCGTGGACTAGGCACGCTCTTGGACCAGGTAAGCTCTTGGACGAGGCAGGCTCGTAGACCAGGCAAGCTCCTGGACCAGGCAAGCTTTTGGACCAAGCAAGCTCCTGGACGAGGCAAGCTCATTGACCAGGCAAGCTCCTGGACGAGGCACGCTCCTGGCCCAGGCAAGCTCCTAGACCAGGCAAGCTCATGGACTAGGCACACTCTTGGACCAGGAAAGCTCTTGGACTAGGCAGGCATCTGGACCAAGCAAGCTCCGGGACCAGGCACACTCCTAAACCAGGCACGCTCCTAGAGAAAGGCAAGCTCCTGGACCAGGCAAGCTCCTGGACCAGGCACGCTTATAGACCAGGCATGATCATGGACCAGGCAAGCTCCTGGAGCAGGCAAGCTCCCGGACCACGCCAGCTCTTGGACCAGGCACGCTCCTCGACCAGTCAAGCTCTTGGACTAGGCAAGCTTGTAGACCACGCAAGCTCTTGGACCAGGCATGCTCCTCGACCACGCAATCTCTTGGACTAGGAAGCTCGTGGACCAGGCAAGCTCCTGGACAAGGCAAGCTCCTGGACCAGGCTAGCTCCTGGACGAGGCTAGCTCTTGGACGAGGCAAGCTCCTGGACCACGCAAGCTCCTTGACCAGGCAAGCTCCTGGACGAGGCACGCTCCTGGACCACGGAAGCTCCCAGACCAGGCAAGCTCTTGGACTAGGCACGCTCCTAGACCAGGCAAGCTCTTGGACCAGGCAAGCTTCTGGACCAAGCAAGCTCCTGGACCAGGCACACTCCTAGACCAGGCTCGCTCCTGGACGAGGCAAGCTCCTGGACTTAGCAAGCTTCTGGATCAAGCACGCTCGTGGACCAGGCACGCTCCTGGACCAGGCAAGCTCTTAGACCAGGCAGGCTCGTGGACCAGGCAGGCTCGTGGACCAGGCAAGCTCCTGGACCAGGCATGCTCCTTGTCCAGGCAAGCTCATGGACCAGGCTAGCTCCCGGACCACGCAAGCTCCTGGACAAGGCAAGCTCCTGGACTACGCAAGCTCTTGGACCAGGCACGATCCTGGACCAGGCAAGCTCTTGGACCAGACACGCTTCTGGACCAAGCAAGCTCTTCAACCAGGCAAGCTCCTGGACCAGGCACGGTCTTGGACTGGGCAAGGTCCTGGACAAGGCAAGCTCTTGGACAAGGCAAGCTCCTGGACAAGGCAAGCTCCTGGACCAGGCACGCTCCTGGACCAGGCAAGCTCCTTGACCAGGCACGCTCCTGGACCAGGCAAGCTCCTGGACCAGGCTAGCTCCTGGACCAGGCAAGCTCCTGACCAGGCAAGCTCGTGGACCAAGCAAGCTCCTGGACCAGGCACGCTCGTGGATTAGGCAAGCTCTTGGACCAGGCAGGCTCGTGGACTAGGCACGCTCCTGGACCAGGCAAGCTCTTGTACCAGGCAAGCTCCTGAACCAGGCAAGCTCCTGGACCAGGCACGCCCGTGGACCAAGCACGCTCCTTGACCAGGCAAGCTCCTGGACAAGGCAAGCTCCTAGACCACGCAAGCTCTTGGACAAGGCACGCTCTTGGACCACGCAAGCTCTTGGACCAGGCACGCTTCTGCACCAAGCAAGCTCCTGGACCAGGCAAGCTCCTGGACCATGCAAGCTCGTGGATTTGGCACACTCCTGGACCAGGCAAGCTCTTGGACCAGGCACGCTCCTGGACTAGGCAAGCTCCTGTACCAGGCAAGCTCTTGGACCAGGCACGTTCCTGGACCAGGCAAGCTCCTGTACCAGGCAAGCTCGTGGACCATGCAAGCTCGTGGATTTGGCACACTCCTGGACCACGCAAGCTCCTGGAACATGCAAGATCCTAGACCAGGCAAGCTCCTGGACCAGGCAAGCTCGTGGACCAGGCAAGCTCGTGGACCAGGCAAGCTTCTAGATAAGGCAGGCTCCTGGACCAGGCAAGCTCCTGGACCAGACACGCTCATAGACCAGGCACGCTCTAGGACCAGGCAAGCTCTTGGACAAGGCAGGCTCGTGGACCAGGCAAGCTTCTGGACGAGGCAAGCTCATGGACGAGGCAAGCTCTTGGACCAGGCAAGCTCCTTGACCAGGCAAGCTCCTGGACCAGGCACGCTCCTGGACCAGGCAAGCTCCTTGACCAGGCAAGCTCTTGGACTAGGCACGCTCCTGGACAAGGCAAGCTCTTGGACTAGGCAGGCTTCTGGACCAAGCAAGCTCCTGGACCAGGCACACTCCTACACCAGACACGCTCCTAGATAAGGCAAGCTCCTGGACCAGGCAAACTCCTAGACCAAGCAAGCTCCAGGATCAAGCACGCTCGTCGACCAAGCACGCTCCTGGACCAAGCAAGCTCTTAGACCAGGCAAGCTCGTGGACCAGGCACGCTCTTGGACCAGGCAAGCTCTTGGACCAAGCAAACTCTTAGACCAGGCAGGCTCGTGGACCAGGCAAGCTCTTTGACCAGTCAAGCTCCTGGACCAAGCAAGCTCGTGGATTAGGCACGCTCTTGGACCAGGCAAGCTCCTGGATCAGGAAAGCTCCTAGACCAGGCAAGCTCTTGGACCAGGCAAGCTCGTGGACCAGGCAAGCTCTTGGACCAGGCAAGCTCGTGGACCAGGCAAGCTCCTGGACCAGGCAAGCTCCTTGACCAGGCAAGCTCCTGGACCAGGAAAGCTCCTGGACCAAGCAAGCTCTTGGACCAGGCAAGCTTCTGGACCAGGCAAGCTCCTAGACCAGGCAAGCTTATGGACTAGGCACGCTCCTCGACCAGGCAAGCTCTTGGACCAGGCACGCTCCTGTACCAGGCAAGCTCCTGGACCAAGCACGCTCCAAGAACAGGCAAGCTCTTGGATAAGGCAAGCTCCTAGACAGGCAAGCTCTTGGACCAGGGTAGCTCCTGGACCAGTCAAGCTCATGGACCAGGCAAGCTCGTGGACCAAGCAAGTTCCTGAACCAGGCAAGCTCCTGGACCAGGCAAGCTCGTGGACCAGGCAAGCTGCTGGACCAGGCAAGCTTTTGGACCAGGCAAGCTCCTGAACCAGGCAAGCTCCTGGACCAGGCAAGCTCATGGACTAGGCAAGCTCCTGGACCAGGCAAGCTCTTGGACAAGGCACGCTCTTGGACCAGGCAAGCTCTTGGACCAGGCAGGCTTCTGGACCAAGCAAGCTCCTGGACCAGCCACACTCCTTGACCAGGCACGCTCCTGGACAAGGCAAGCTTCTGGACCAGGCAAGCTCCTGGACCACGCAAGCTCCTGGAACATGCAAGCTCTTGGACCAGGCAAGCTCCTGGACTAGGCAAGCTCTTGGACCAGAAAAGCTCATGGACCAGGCAAGCTCCTTGACCAAGCAAGCTAACGGACCAAGAAAGCTCCTAGACAAGGCAAGCTCCTAGATCAGGCAAGCTCCTCGACCAGGCAAGCTCCTAGACCAGGCAAGCTCCTGGACCAGGCACGCTCCTGGACCAAGCAAGCTCCTAGACGAGGCAAGCTCCTGGACCTGGCAAGCTCCTAAACCAGGCAAACTCGTGGACCAAGCACGCTCCTGGACTAGGCAAGCTCCTGGACCACGCAAGCTCCTGGACTAGACGAGCTCTTGGACCAGGCACGCTCTTGGACCAGGCAAGCTCCTGGACCAAGCAAGCTCCTGGACCAAGCAAGCTCCAGCACCAGGCAAGCTCCTGGACCAGGCAAGCTCCTGGACCAGGGCAGCTCCTGGACCAAGGAAGCTCCTGGACCAGGCAAGCTCCTGGACTAGGCAAGCTCTTGGACCAGACAAGCTCTTGGACCCTAAACCCTAAACCCTGAGCTTGCCTGGGCCAGGAGCATGCCTGGTCCAAGAGCTTTCGTGGTCCAGGAGCTTGCCTGGTCCAGGAGCTTGCCCGGTCAAGGAGCGTGCCTAGTCCACGGGCGTGCTTGGTCCAGGAGCTTGCCTGGTCCTTGAGCTTGCCTGGTCCAGGAGCTTGCCTGGTCTAGGAGCTTGCCTGGTCGAGGAGCTTACCTGGTCCAAGAGCTTGCGTGGTCGAGGAGCGTGCTTGGTCCAAGAGCTTGCCTGGTCCAAGAGCTTGCCTGGTCCACGAGCATGCCTGGTCCACGAGCGTGCCTGGTCCAGGAGCTTGCCTGGTCCAGGAGCTTGCCTGGTCCAAGAGCTTGCCTGGTCCATGAGCTTGCCTGGTCCAGGAGCTTGCCTGGTCCAGGAGCTTGCCTGGTCTAGGAGCTTGCCTGGTCCAGGAGCTTGCCTGGTCCAGGAGCGTGCCTGGTCCATGAGCTTGCCTGGTCCAAGAGCTTGCCTGGTCCACGAGCATGCCTGGTCCACGAGCGTGCCTGGTCCAGGAGCTTGCCTGGTCCAGGAGCTTGCCTGGTCCAAGAGCTTGCCTGGTCCATGAGCTTGCCTGGTCCAGGAGCTTGCCTGGTCCAGGAGCTTGCCTGGTCTAGGAGCTTGCCTGGTCCAGGAGCTTGCCTGGTCCAGGAGCGTGCCTGGTCCATGAGCTTGCCTGGTCCAGGAGCTTACTTGGTCCACAAGCCCGCCTGGTCCAAGAACTTGCCTGGTCAAGGAGCGTGCCTGGTCCAGGAGCTTGCCTTGTCTAGGAGCTTTCTTGGTCCGTTAGCTTGCCTGGTCCAGGAGCTTGCCTGGTCCAGGAGCTGGTCCAACAGATTGCCAGGTCCAGGAGCTTGCCTGGTCCTGGAACTTGCCTGGTCCAGGAGCGTGCCTGATCCACGAGCTTGCCTGGTCCAAGAGCGTGCCTGGTCCAGGAGCGTGCTTGGTCCAGGAGCTTGTCTGGTCCAGGAGCTTGCCTGGTCCACGAGCCTTCTTGGTCCAAGAGCTTGCCTGGTCGAGGAGCTTGCTTGGTCCATGAGCTTGCCTGGTCCACGAGCCTTCCTGGTCCAAGAGCTTGCCTGGTCCAAGAGCATGCATGGTCCACGAGCGTGCCTGGTCCAGGAGCTTACCTGGTCCAGGAGCTTGCCTGGTCCAGGAGCTTGCCTGGTCCAAGAGCTTGCTTGGTCTAGAAGCCTGCCTGGTCCAAGAGCTTACCAGGTCCAGAAGCTTGTCTGGTCCAGAAGCTTGCATGGTCCAAGAGCTTGCCTGGTCCATGAGCGTGCCGAGTCCAAGAGCTTTGGTAGTCCACGAGCTTGCGTGGTCCACGAGCTTGCCTGGTCTAGGAGCTTGCCTGGTCTAGGAGCTTGCCTGGTCCAAGAGCTTGCCTGGTCCAGGAGCATGCCTGGTCCACGAGTTTACCTGGTCCAGAAGCTTGCCTGGTCCAGAAGCTTGCCTGGTCTAGGAGCTTGCATGGTCCAGGAGCGTGCCTGGTCCAGGAGCTTCCCTGGTCCGGGAGCTATCCTGGTCCAGGAGCTTGCCTGGTCCAGGAGCTTGCCTGGTCCAGGAGCTTCCCTATTCCACGAGCGTGCCTGGTCCAGGAGCTTGCCTTGTCCAAGAGCTTTCTTGGTCCGTTAGCTTGCCTGGTCCAGGAGCTTGCTTGGTCCAGGAGCTGGTCCAAGAGATTGCCTGGTCCAGGAGCTTGCATGATCCATGAGCTTGCTTGGTCCAAGAGCGTGCCTGGTCCAGGAGTGTGCTTGGTCCAGGAGCTTGTCTGTTCCAGGAGCTTGCCTGGTCCACGAGCCTTCCTGGTCCAAGAGCTTGCCTGGTCCACGAGCTTGCCTGGTCCAGGAGCTTGCCTGGTCCACGAGCCTTCCTGGTCCAAGAGCTTGCCTGGTCCAAGAGCGTGCATGGTCCACGAGCGTGCCTGGTCCAGCAGCTTATCTGGTCTAGGAGCTTGCCTTGTCAAGGAGCTTGCCTGGTCCAAGAGCTTGCTTGGTCCAGAAGCCTGCCTGGTCCAAGAGCTTGCTTGGTCCAGAAGCTTGCTTGGTCAAGGAGCTTGCGTGGTCCAGGAGCTTGCCTGGTCCAAGAGCTTGCTTGGTCCAGAAGCCTGCCTGGTCCAGGAGCTTGCCTGGTCTAGGAGCTTGCCTGGTCAAGGAGCTTGCCTGGTCCAGGAGCTTGCCTAGTCAAGGAGCTTGCGTGGTCCACAAGCCTTCCTAGTCCAAGAGCTTGCCTGGTCCAGACGCGTGCCTGGTCCTGGAGCTTGCCTGGTCCAGGAGCTTGCCTGGTCCAGGAGCTTGCCTGGTCCAAGAGCTTGCTTGGTCAAGAAGCCTTCGTGGTCCATGAGTTTGCCTGGTCCAGGAGCGTGCCTGGTCCAAGAGCTTGCGTGGTCCAGGAGCTTGCGTGGTCTAGGAGCTTGCCTGGTCCAAGAGCTTGCCTGGTGCAGGAGCTTGCCTTGTCCAGGAGCTTGCCTGGTCCAGGAGCTTGCCTAGTCCAAGAGCTTGCTTGGTCCAAAAGCCTGCCTGGTCCAAGAGATTGCCTGGTCTAGAAGCTTGTCTGGTCTAGGAGCTTGCCTGGTCCAAGAGCTTGGTCCATGAGCGTGCCTGGTCCAAGAGCGTGCCTGGTCCAGGAGCGTGCCTGATCCACGAGCTTGCCTGGTCCAAGAGCGTGCCTGGTCCAGGAGCGTGCTTGGTCACGGAGCTTGTCTGGTCCAAGAGCTTGCCTGGTCCAAGAGCTTGCCTGGTCTAGGAGCATGCCTGGTCCACGAGTTTGCCTGGTCCAGAAGCTTTCCTGGTCCAGGAGCTTGCCTGGTCTAGGAGCCTGCATGGTCCAGGAGCGTGCCTGGTTCAGGAGCTTGCCTGGTCCGGGAGCAATCTTGGTCCAAGAGCTTGCCAGGTCCAAGAGCGTGCCTGGTCCAGGAGCGTGCTTGGTCCAGGAGCGTGCCTGGTCCAGGAGCGTGCCTGATCCAGGAGTGTGCCTGGTCCAAGAGCGTGCCTGGTCCAAGAGCGTGCCTGATCCAGGAGCGTGCCTGGTCCAAGAGCGTGCCTTGTCCAGGTGCGTGCCAGATCCACGAGCTTGCCTGGTCCAAGAGCGTGCCTGGTCCAGGAGCGTGCTTGGTCCAGGAGCTTGTCTGGTCCAAGAGCTTGCCTGGTCCACGAGCCTTCCGGGTCCAAGAGCTTGCCTGGTCCAAGAGCATGCATGGTCCACGAGCGTGCCTAGTCTCGGAGCTTACCTGGTCCAGGAGCTTGCCTGGTCCAGGAGCTTGCCTGGTCCAAGAGCTTGCTTGGTCCAGAAGCCTGCCTGGTCCAAGAGCTTGCCTAGTAAAGAAGCTTGCTTGGTCAAGGAGCTTGCGTGGTCCAGGAGTTTGCCTGGTCCAAGAGCTTGCTTGGTCCAGAAGCCTGCCTGGTCTAGGAGCTTGCCTGGTCAAGGAGCTTGCCTGGTCCAGGAGCTTGCCTAGTCCACGAGCTTGACTGGTCCACAAGCCTTCCTAGTCCAAGAGCTTGCCTGGTCCAGGAGCGTGCATAGTCCACGAGCGTGCCTGGTCTAGGAGCGTGCCTGGTCCAGGAGCTTGCCTAGTCCAGGAGCTTGCCTGGTCCAAGAGCTTGGTCCAGAAGCCTGCCTGGTCCAAGAGCTTGCCTCGTCCAGGAGCTTGCCTGGTCCAAGAGCTTTAGTTGTCCAAGAGCTTGCCTTGTCCAGGAGCTTGCCTGGTCCAAAAGCTTGCCTGATCCAAGAGCTTGAGTGGTCCAAAAGCTTGCCTGGTCCAGGAGCTTGCCTGGTCTACAAACTTGCATGGTCTAGGAGCATGCCTGGTCCCGCAGCTTGCCTGGTCCATGAGCTATCCTGGTCCTGGAGCTTGCCTGGTCCAGGAGCTTGCCTGGTCCAGGAGCTTGCCTGTTCCACGAGCGTGCCTGGTCCAGGAGCTTGCCTTGTCCAGGAGCTTTCGTGGTCCGTTAGCTTGCCTGGTCCAGGAGATTGCCTGGTCCAGGAGCTTTCTGGTCCAAGAGCTTGCCTAGTCCAGGAGCTTGCCTGGTCCAGGAGCTTGCCTGGTCCTGGAGCGTGCTTGATCCACGAGCATGCATGGTCCAAGAGCGTGCCTGGTCCAGGAGCGTGCCTGGTCAACGAGCGAGCCTGGTCCAGGAGCTTGCGTGGTCCAGGAGCTTGCGTGGTTTTGGAGCTTGCCTGGTCGACGAGCCTGCCTGGTCCAATATCTTGCCTGGTCCAGGAGCATGCATGGTCCACAAGCGTGCCTGGTCCAGGAGCTTGCCTGGTCCAGGAGCTTACCTGATCAAGGAGCTTGCCTGGTCCAGGAGCTTGCCTGGTCCAGGAGCTTGCCTGGTCCACGAGCTTGCTTGGTCCAAGAGCTTGCCTGGTCCAGGAGCTTGCCTGGTCCAAGAGCTTGGTCCAGAAGCCTGCCTGGTCCAAGAGCTTGCCTGGTCCATGAGCGTGCCTGGTCCAAGAGCTTTGGTAGTTCAGGAGCTTGCGTCGTCCAGGAGCTTGCCTTGTCCACGAGCTTGCCTGGTCTATGAGCTTGTCTGGTCCAAGAGCTTGCCTGGTCCTGGAGCATGCTTGGTCCACGAGTTTGCCTGGTCCAGAAGCTTGCCTGGTCCAGGAACTTGCCTGGTCTAGGAGTTGCATGGTCCAGGAGAGTGCCTGGTCCAGGAGCTTGCCTGGTCCGGGAGCTATCCTGGTCCAGGAGCTTGCCTGGTCCAGGAGCTTGCCTTGTCCAGGAGCTTGCCTATTCCACGAGCGTGCCTGGTCCAGGAGCTTGCCTTGTCCAGGAGCTTTCTTGGTCCGTTAGCTTGCCTGGTCCAGGAGCTTGCCTGGTCCAGGAGCTGGTCCAACAGATTGCCAGGTCCAGGAGCTTGCCTGGTCCTGGAACTTGCCTGGTCCAGGAGCGTGCCTGATCCACGAGCTTGCCTGGTCCAAGAGCGTGCTTGGTCCAGGAGCGTGCTTGGTCCAGGAGCTTGTCTGGTCCAGGAGCTTGCCTGGTCCACGAGCCTTCTTGGTCCAAGAGCTTGCCTGGTCGAGGAGCTTGCTTGGTCCATGAGCTTGCCTGGTCCACGAGCCTTCCTGGTCCAAGAGCTTGCCTGGTCCAAGAGCATGCATGGTCCACGAGCGTGCCTGGTTTAGGAGCTTACCTGGTCCAGGAGCTTGCCTGGTCCAGGAGCTTGCCTTGTCGAAGAGCTTGCTTGGTCTAGAAGCCTGCCTGGTCCAAGAGCTTACCTGGTCCAGAAGCTTGTCTGGTCCAGAAGCTTGCATGGTCCAAGAGCTTGCCTGGTCCATGAGCGTGCCGAGTCCAAGAGCTTTGGTAGTCCACGAGCTTGCGTGGTCCACGAGCTTGCCTGGTCTAGGAGCTTGCCTGGTCTAGGAGCTTGCCTTGTCCAAGAGCTTGCCTGGTCCAGGAGCATGCCTGGTCCACGAGTTTACCTGGTCCAGAAGCTTGCCTGGTCCACGAGCTTTCCTGGTCTAGGAGCTTGCATGGTCCAGGAGCGTGCGTGGTCCAGGAGCTTCCCTGGTCCGGGAGCTATCCTGGTCCAGGAGCTTGCCTGGTCCAGGAGCTTGCCTGGTCCAGGAGCTTGCCTATTCCACGAGCGTGCCTGGTCCAGGAGCTTGCCTTGTCCAAGAGCTTTCTTGGTCCGTTAGCTTGCCTAGTCCAGGAGCTTGCCTGATCCATGAGCTTGCCTGGTCCAAGAGCGTGCCTGGTCCAGGAGCGTGCTTGGTCCAGGAGCTTGTCTGGTCCAGGAGCTTGCCTGGTCCACGAGCCTTACTGGTCCAAGAGCTTGCCTGGTCCACGAGCTTGCCTGGTCCAGGAGCTTGCCTGGTCCACGAGCCTTCCTGGTCCAAGAGCTTGCCTGGTCCAAGAGCGTGCATGCTCCACGAGCGTGCCTGGTCGAGCAGCTTATCTGGTCCAGGAGCTTGCCTGGTCAAGGAGCTTGCCTGGTCCAAGAGCTTGCTTGGTCCAGAAGCCTGCCTGGTCCAAGAGCTTGCCTGGTCCAGAAGCTTGCTTGGTCAAGGAGCTTGCGTGGTCCAGGAGCTTGCCTGGTCCAAGAGCTTGCTTGGTCCAGAAGCCTGCCTGGTCCAGGAGCTTGCCTGGTCTAGGAGCTTGCCTGGTCAAGGAGCTTGCCTCGTCCAGGAGCTTGCCTAGTCCAGGAGCTTGCTTGGTCCAGAAACCTTCGTGGTCCATGAGTTTGCCTGGTCCAGGAGCGTGCCTGGTCCAAGAGCTTCCGTGGTCCAGGAGCTTGCGTGGTCCAGGAGCTTGCCTGGTCCAAGAGCTTGCCTGGTGCAAGAGCTTGCCTGGTCCAAGAGCTTGCCTGGTCCAGGAGCTTCCCTGGTCCGGGAGCTTGCCTGGTCCAGGAGCGTGCCTGGTCCAGGAGCTTGCCTGGTCCGGGAGCTATCCTGGTCCAGGAGCTTGCCTGGTCCAAGAGCTTGCCTGGTGTAGGAGCTTGCCTATTCCACGAGCGTGCCTGGTCCAGGAGCTTTCTTGGTCCGTTAGCTTGCCTAGTCCAGGAGCTTGCCTGGTCCAGGAGCTGGTCCAACAGATTGCCAAGTCCAGGAGCTTGCCTGGTCCAGGAGCTTGCCTGGTACAGGAGCGTGCCTGATCCACGAGCTTGCCTCGTCCAAGAGCGTGCCTGGTCCAGGAGCGTGCTTGGTCCGTTAGCTTGCCTAGTCCAGGAGCTTGTCTGGTCCAGGAGCTTGCCTAGTCCACGAGCCTTCCTGGTTCAAGAGCTTGACTGGTCCACGAGCTTGCCTTGTCTAGGAGCTTCCCTGGTCCAGGAGCTTGCCTGGTCGGGGAGCTATCCTGGTCCAGGAGATTGCCTGGTCCAGGAGCTTGCCTGGTCCAAGAGCTTGCCTATTCCACGAGCGTGCCTGGTCCAAGAGCTTGCCTTGTCCAGGTGCTTTCTTGGTCCGTTAGCTTGCCTGGTCCAGGAGCTTGCCTGGTCAAGGAGCTGGTCCAACAGATTGCCTGGTCCAGGAGCTTGCGTGGTACAGGAGCGTGCCTGATCCACGAGCTTGCCTGGTCCAAGAGCGTGCCTGGTCCAGGAGCGTGCTTGGTCCAGGAGCTTGTCTGGTCCAAGAGCTTGCCTGGTCCACGAGCCTTTCTCGTTCAAGAGCTTGCCTGGTCCAGGAGCTTGCCTGGTCCACGAGCCTTCCTGGTCCAAGAGCTTGCCTGGTCCAAGAGCGTACATGGTCCACGAGCGTGCCTGGTCCAGGAGCTCACCTTGTCTAGGAGCTTGCCTGATCCTGGAGCTTGCCTGGTCCAAGAGCTTGCTTGGTCCAGAAGCCTGCCTGGTCCAAGAGCTTGCCTGGTCCAGAAGCTTGTCTAGTCCAAGAGCTTGCCTGTTCCAAGAGCTTGGTCCAGAAGCCTGCCTGGTCCAAGAGCTTGCCTGGTCCATGAGCGTGCGGAGTCCAAGAGCTTTGGTAGTCCAGGAGCTTGCGTGGTCCAGGAGCTTGCCTGGTCCAGGAGCTTGCCTGGTCTAGGAGCTTGCCTGGTCCAAGAGCTTGCCTGGTCCAGGAGCATGCCTGGTCCACGAGTTTGTCTGGTCCAGAAGCTTGCCTGTTCCAGGAGCTTGCCTGGTCTAGGAGGTTGCATGGTCCAGGTGCGTGCCTGGTCCAGGAGCTTGCCTGGTCTGAGAGCTATCCTGGTCCAGGAGCTTGCCTGGTCCAGGAGCTTGCCAATTCCATGAGCGTGCCTAGTCCAGGAGCTTGCCTTGTCCAGGAGCTTTCTTGGTCCGTTAGCTTGCCTGGTCCAGGAGCTGGTCCAAGAGATTGCCTGCTCCAGGAGCTTGCCTGGTCCAGGAGCTTGCCTGGTCCAGGAGCGTGCCTGATCCACGAGCTTGCGTGGTCCAAGAGCGTGCCTGGTCCAGTAGCGTGCTTGGTCGGGGAGCTTGCCTGGTCCAAGAGCCTGCCTAGTCTACGAGCCTTCCTAGTCCAAGAGCTTGCCTGGCCCAAGAGCGTGCATGGTCCACGAGCGTGCCTGGTCCAGCAGCTTACCTAGTCCAAGAGCTTGCGTGGTGCAGGAGCTTGCGTGGTCCAAGAGCTTGCTTGTTCCAGAAGCCTGCCTGGTCCAAGAGCTTGCCTGGTCCAGAAGCTTGCTTGGTCAAGGAGCTTGCGTGGTCCAGGAGCTTGCCTGGTCCAAGAGCTTGCTTGGTCCAGAAGCCTGCCTGGTCCAGGAGCTTGCGTGGTCTAGGAGCTTGCCTGGTCAAGGAGCTTGCCTGGTCCAGGAGCTTGCCTAGTCCAGGAGCTTGCCTAGTTCACAAGCCTTCCTAGTCCAAGAGCTTGCCTGGTCCAGGAGCATGCATGGTCCACGAGCGTGTCTGGTCAAGGAGCTTGCCTGGTCCAGGAGCTTGCTTGGTCCAAGAGCTTGCTTGGTCCAGAAGCCTTCCTGGTCCAAGAGCTTGCTTGGTCCTGGAGCGTGCCTGGTCAAGGTGCTTGCGTGGTCCAGGAGCTTGCCTCGTCCAAGAGCTTGCCTGGTGCAGGAGCTTGCCTGGTCCAAGAGCTTGCCTGGTCCAAGCGCTTGCGTGGTCCAGGAGCTTGCCTGGTCCATGAGCTTGCCTGGTCCAAGATCTTGCCTGGTCCAAGCGCTTGCGTGGTCCAAGAGGTTGCCTTGTCTAGGAGCTTGCCTGGTCCAGGAGCTTGCCTGGTCCAGGAGCGTGCCTGGTCCAGGAGCTTGCCTGGTCCAGGAGCTATCCTCGTCCAGGAGATTGCCTGGTCCAGGAGCTTGCCTGGTCCTGGAGATTGCATGTTCCAGGAGCTTGCCTGGTCCTAGAGCTTGCCTGGTCCAAGATCTGGCTTGGTCCAAGAGCGTGCCTGGTCCAAGAGCTTGCGTGGTCCTAAAGTTTGCCTCGTCTAGGAGCTTGCCTGGTCCAGGAGCTAACCTGGTCGAGGAGCTTGCCTGGTCCAGGAGCTTGCGTGGTCCAGGAGCTTGCTTGGTCTACGAGCTTGCCTGGTCCAGGAGCTTGCCTCTTCCAGGAGCGTGCCTAGTCCAGGAGCTTGCCAGGTCGAGGAGCTTGCTTGGTTTAGGAGCTTTCCTGGTCTAGGAGCATTCCTGGTTCAAGAGCTTGCGTGGTCCAGGAGCTTGCATTTTCCAGGAACTTGCCTGGTCTAGGAGCTTGCCTAGTCCAAGAGCTAGCCTGGTCCACGAGCGTGCCTGGTCCAAGAGCTCGCTTGGGCCTGAAGCTTGCCTGGTCCAGGAGCTTGCCTGGTCTAGGAGCTTGCCTGGTCCAAGAGCATGCCAGGTCCAGGAGCTTACTTGGTCCAGGAGCTTGCCTGGTCCAAGAGCTTGCCTGGTCCAAGAGCTTGCCTGGTCCAAGCGCTTGCGTGGTCCAAGAGGTTGCCTTGTCTAGGAGCTTGTCTGGTCCTCGAGCTTGCCCGGTCCAGGAACGTGCCTGGTCCAGGAGCTTGCCTGGTCGAGGAGCTATCCTCGTCCAGGAGCTTGCGTGGTCCAAGAGCTTGCCTGGTCTAGGAGCTTGCCTAGTCCAAGAGCTAGCCTGGTCCACGAGCGTGCCTGGACCAAGAGCTCGCTTGGGCCTGAAGCTTGCCTGGTCCAGGAGCTTGCCTGGTCCAGGAGCTTGCCTGGTCTAGGAACTTGCCTTGTCCAGGAGCATGCCAGGTCTAGGAGCTTGCTTGGTCCAGGAGCTTGCCTGGTCCAAGAGCTTGCCTGGTCCAAGACCTTGCCTAGTCTAGGAGCTTGCCTGGTTCTAGGAGATTGTCTAGTCCAAGAGCTTGCCTAGTCCAAGAGCTTGCCTGGTCCAGGAGCTTGCATGGTCGAAGAGCTTGCCTGGTCCAAGAGCTTGCCTGGTCCAAGAGCTTGTCTGGTCTAAGAGCTTGTCTGGTCCACAAGCTTGCGTGGTCTAGGTGCTTGCCTGGTCCAGAAGTTTGCCTGGTCCAGGAGCTTGCCTAGTCCAGGAGCTTGCCTGGTCTAGGAGCGTGCCTGGTCCAGGAGCGTGCTTGGTTCAGGAGCTTGCCTAGTTCAAGAGCTTGCCTGGTCCAGGAGCTTGCGTGGTCCAGGAGCGTGCCAGGTCCAGGAGCTTGCCTGGTCCACGAGCTTGACTGGTCCAAAAGCTTGCCTGGTCCAAGAGCTTGCCGGGTCTAGGAGCTTGCCTTGTCCTGGAGCTTGCATGGTCCGGGAGCTTCCCTGGTCAAGGAGCTTGCATGGTCCAGGAGCTTGCTTGGTCCAGGAGCTTGCCAGGTCCAGGAGCTTGCCTGGTCCAAGAGCGTGATTGGTCCAGGTGCGTGCCTGGTCCAGGAGCTTGCCTGGTCCAGGAGCTTGCCTGGTCCAGGAGCTTGCCTGGTCCAGGAGCGTGCCTGGTTGAGGAGCTTGCCTGGTCCCGATTTTTACCTAGTCCACGAGCTTGCCTGGTGAAGGAGCTTGCCTGTTCGATGAGCTTGCCTGGTCTAGGAGCTTGCCTGGTCCAAGAGCTTGCCTGGTCCAGGGGCTTGGCTGGTCCAAGAGCTTGCCTGGTCCAGGAGCTTGCCTGTTCCAGGAGCTTGCCTTGTCGAGGAGCCTGCCTGGTCCAGTAACTTGCCTGGTCCAGGAGCTTGCCTGGTCCAGGAGCTTGCCTGGTCTGGGAGCTTGCATGGTCCAGCAGCCTGCCTGGTCCAGTAGATTGCCTGGTCCAGGAGCTTGCCTGGTCCACGAGCTTGCCTGGTCCAAGTGCTTGCCTGGTCCAGAAGCTTGCCCGGTCCAGGAGCTTGCCTGGTCCTAGAGCTATCTGGTCCAGGAGCTTGCCTGGTCCAGGAGCTTGCCTGTTCCACGAGGGTGCCTCGTCCAGGAGCTTGCCTTGTCCAGGAGCTTTCTTGATCCGTTAGCTTGCCTGGTCCAGGAGCTGGTCCAAGAGATTGCCAGGTCCAGGAGCTTGCCTGGTCCGGGAGCTTGCCTAGTCCAGGAGCGTGCTAAGCTCTTGGACCAGGCACGCTCTGGGACCAAGCAAGCTCTTGGACCAGGCAAGCTCAAAGACCAGACAAGCTCCTGGAACATGCAATCTCCAGGGCCAGGGAAGCTCCCGGACCAGGCAAGCTCCTGGACCAGGCACGCTCTTTAAACAGGCAAGCTCCTGCACCAGGCACGCTCCTGGACCAGGCAAGCTCCTAGACCAGGCAAACTCTTGGACAAGGCAAGCTTTCGGACCAAGCAAGCTCCTGGACCAGGCACACTCCTGAACAAGGCATGCTCCTGGACAAGGCAAGCTCATGAACCAAGCAAGCTCTTGGACCAGGCACGCTCGTGGACTGGGCACGCTCGTGGACCAGGCAAGCTCTTGGACAATGCAGGCTCGTGGACCAGGCACGCTCTTGGACCAGGCAAGCTCCTGGACCAGGCAAGCTCCTGGACCAGGCACGCACGTGGACTAGGCACGCTCCTAAACTAGGCAAGCTCCACGACCAGGCAAGCTCTTGGTCCAGGCAAGCTCGTGGACCAGGCAAGCTCCTGGACCAGGCAAGCTCCTACACGAGGCAAGCTCCTGGACCAGGCAAACAGTTGGACCAGGCACGCTCCTCGACCAGGCAAGCTGTTGGACCAAGCAAGCTCTTGGACCAGGCAAGCTCCAGGACCACGCAAGTTCCTGGACCACGCAAGCTCCTGGACCAGGCAAGCTCCTTGACCAGGCAAGCTCCAAGACCAGGCAAGCTCCTGGACCAGGCACGCTCGTGGACCATGCATGCTCTTGGACCAGGCAAGCTCTTGGACCAGGCAGGCTCGTGGACCAGGCAAGCTCCTGGACCAGGCAAGCTCCTCGACCAGGCAAGCTCCTGGACCAGGCTCGCTCGTGGACCAGGCACACTCCTGGACCAAGCAAGCTCTTGGACCAGGCACGCTCGTGGATCAGGCACGCTCCTGGACCAGGCAAGCTGTTGGACCAGGCAAGCTCCTAGACCACGCAAGCTCTTTGACCAGGCACGCTCCTCGACCAGGCAAGCTCTTGAACCAGGCAGGCTTCAGGACCAAGCAAGCTCTTGGACCAGGCAAGCTCGTGGACCAAGCAAGCTTTTGGACCAGGCTAGCTCTTGGACCACTCACGCTCCTAGACCAGGCAAGCTCTTGGACCAGGCGAGCTCCTGGACCAGGCAAGCTCCTAAAACATGCAAGCTCCTAGACCAGGCAAGCTCTTGGACCAGGCAAGCTCTTGGACCAGGAAAGCTCCTAGACTTGGCAAGCTCCTGTACTAGGCAAGCTAACGGATCAAGAAAGCTCCTGGACAAGGCAAGCTCCTGGACCAGGCACGCTCTTGGAACAGGCAAGCTCCTTGACCAAGCAAGCTCCTGGACCAGGCAAGCTCCTGGACCAGGATAGATCCTGGACCGGGATAGCTCCTAGACTAGGCAAGCTCCTGGACAGGGCACGCTCCTGGACAATGCAAGCTCCTAGACCAGGCAAGCTCTTGGACCAGGCGAACTTTTGGACCAGGCAAGCTCCTGGACCACGCAAGCTCTTGGACGAGGCAATCTCTTGGACCAGGCAAGCTCTAGGACCAGGCAAGCTCTTGGACCAAGCAAGCTCCTGGACCAGGCAAGCTCCTTAACAAGGCATGCTCCTAGACTAGGCAAGCTCCTGGGCCAGGCACGCTCATGGACTAGGCAAGCTCCTAGACCAGGCAAGCTCTTGGACTAGGCACGCTCCTAGACCAGGCAAGCTCCTGGACAAGGCAAGCTCCTAGACCAGGCAAGCTCATGGACAAGGCAAGCTCCTAGACCAGGCAAGCTCTTGGACCAAGCAAGCTCTTGGACCAGACACGCTTGTGCACCAGGCATGCTCCTGGACGAGGCAAGCCCTTGGTCAAGGCAGGCTCCTGGACGAGGCAAGCTCCTGGACCAGTCAAGCTCCTGGACCAGGCACGCTCGTGGACCAGGCACGCTCTTGGAACAGGCAAGCTCCTGGGCCAGGCTCGCTCGTGGATCAGGCACGCTCCTCGACCAGGCAAGCTCCTGTACCAGGCAAGCTCCTGGACCAGGCAAGCTCGTGGACCAGGCATGCTCCTGGACCAGGCAAGCTCCTGGACCAGGCGAGCTCCTGGACCACGCAAGCTCTTGCACTAGGCACGCTCCTGGACCAGGCA
This sequence comes from Closterium sp. NIES-65, assembly GCA_948144175.1. Classification (NCBI taxonomy): domain Eukaryota; kingdom Viridiplantae; phylum Streptophyta; class Zygnematophyceae; order Desmidiales; family Closteriaceae; genus Closterium; species Closterium sp. NIES-65. The sequence goes on from CANXME010000141.1 coordinate 111,956, forward strand.
AGCTCTTGGACCAGGCAGGCTTCAGGACCAAGCTAGCTCTTGGACCAGGCAAGCTCGTGGACCAGGCAAGCTTCTGGACCAGGCAAGCTCTTGGACCAGGCAAGCTCTTGGACCAGGCAAGCTCCTGGACCAAGCAAGCTCCTGGAACATGCAAGCTCCTGGACCAGTCAGGCTCTTAGACCAGGCAAGCTCTTGGACCAGGAAAGCTCCTGGACCACGCAAGCTCTTGGACCAGGCAAGCTAATGGACCAAGAAAGCTCCTGGACAAGGCAAACTCCTGGACCAGGCACGCTCCTGGACAAGGCAAGCTTTTGGACCAAGCAAGCTCCTGGACCAGGCACGCTCGTGGACCAGCCACACTCCTGGACCAGGCAAGCTTTTGGACTAGGCAAGCTCCTGGACCAGGCAAGCTCCTGGACCAGGCTCGCTCATGGACCAGGCATGCTCCTGGACCAGGCACGCTCCTGGACCAGGCAAGTTCATGCATCAGGCACACTCCTGGACCAAGCAAGCTCTTGGACCAAGCAAGCTCCTGGACCAGGCAAGCTTGTGGACCAAGCACGCTCCTGGACCAGGCAAGCTTTTGGACCACGCAGGCTCTTGGACCAGGCATGCTCCTGTACCAGGCAAGCTCTTGGACCAGGCAGGCTTCAGGACCAAGCTAGCTCCTGGACCAGGCAAGCTCCTGGACCAGGCAAGCTTGTGGACCAGGCAAGCTCTTGGACCAGGCAAGCTCCCGGACCAGGTAAGCTTCTTGAACATGCAAGCTCCTGGACCAGGCAAGCTCCTGAACCAGGCAAGCTCTTGGATCAGGCAAGCTAACGGACCAAGAAAGCTCCTGGACAAGGCAAGCTCCTGGACCAGACACGCTCCTAGAATAGGCAAGCTCGTGGACCATGCAAGCTCATGGACCAAGCAAGCTCCTGGACCAGGCAAGCTCCTGGACCAGGCAAGCTCCTGGACCAGGCACGCTCCTGGACCAGGCAAGCTCCTAGACCAGGCAAGCTCTTGGACCAGGCAAGCTCCTTGACCAGGCAAACTCGTGGACAAGGCACACTCCTGTACCAGGCAAGCTCCTGGACCATGCAAGCTCGTGGATCAGGCACGCTTCTGGACCCGGCAAGCTCATAGACCCGGCAAGCTCCTGGACCAAGCAAGCTCCTGGACCAGGCAAGCTCCTGAACCAGGCAAGCTCTTGGATCAGGCAAGCTAACGGACCAAGAAAGCTCCTGGACAAGGCAAGCTCCTGGACCAGACACGCTCCTAGAATAGGCAAGCTCCTGGACCATGCAAGCTCCTGGACCAAGCAAGCTCCTGGACCAGGCAAGCTCCTAGACCAGGCAAGCTCCTGGACCAGGCACGCTCCTGGACCAGGCAAGCTCCTAGACCAGGCAAGCTCTTGGACCAGGCAAGCTCCTTGACCAGGCAAACTCGTGGACAAGGCACACTCCTGTACCAGGCAAGCTCCTGGACCATGCAAGCTCGTGGATCAGGCACGCTTCTGGACCCGGCAAGCTCCTAGACCAGGCAAGCTCCTGGACGAGGCAAGCTCCTGGACCAAGCAAACTCGTTGACCATGCACGCTTCCGGACCAGTCAAGCTCTTGGACCAGGCAAGCTCCTGGACCAAGCAAGCTCCTGGACCAGGCACGCTCTTGGACCAGGCAAGCTCTTGGACTAGGTACGCTCTTGAACTAGGCAAGCTTTTGGACCAGGCAAGCTTTTGGACCAAGCAAGCTCTTGGACCAGGCACACTCCTGAACCAGGCATGCTCCTGGACAAGGCAAGCTCCTGGACCAAGCAAGCTCCTAGACCAGCCACGCTTGTGGACCGGGCACGCTCCTAGACCACGCAAGCTCTTGGACCAGGCAAGCTCCTAGACCAGGCAAGCTCCTGGACCAGGCACAGTCGTGGACCAGGCACGCTCCTAGACCAGGCAAGCTTCTGGACCAGGCAAGCTCCTGGACCAGGCAAGCTCCTGGACCAGGCACAGTCGTGGACCAGGCACGCTCCTAGACCAGGCAAGCTCCTTGACCAGGCAAGCTCCTGGACCACACAAGCTCTTGGACCAGGCACGCTCCAGAACCAGGCAAGCTCTTGGACCACACAAGCTTGTGGACCAAGCAAGCTCCTAGACCAGGCAAGCTCAAGAACCAGGCAAGCTCTTGGTTCAGGCAAGCTCGTGGACCAGGCAAGCTCCTAGACCAGGCAAGCTCCTAGACCAGGCAAGCTCCTAGACCTGGCAAGCACTTGGACTAGGCACGCTCCTGGACCTGGCAAGCTCTTGGACCAGGCAAGCTCCTCGACCAGGCAAGCTCCTGGACCAGGCAAGCTCTTTGACCAGGCAAGCTCCTGGACCAGGCAAGCTCGTGGACCTGGCAAGCTCCTGGACCAGGCACGCTCGTGGACCAGGCACGCTCCTGGACCAAATAAGCTCCTGGACCAGGCAAGCTCCTGGACCAGCAAGCTCCTGGACCAGGCAAGCTCCTGGACCAGGCAAGGTCCTGGACCAGGCAAGCTCCTCGACCAGGCAAGCTCCTTGACCAGGCAAGCTCTTAGACCAGGCAAGCTTTTGGACCAGGCACGCTCGTGGACCAGGCACGCTCCTGGACCAGGCAAGCTCTTTGACCAGGCAGTCTCGTGGACAAGGCAAGCTCCTAGACCAGGCAAACTCTTGGACCAGGCCAACTCCTGGACCAGGCAAGCTCCTGGACCAAGCAAGCTCTTGGACCAGGCACGCTTGTGGACCACGCACGCTCCTGGACCAGGCACGCTCCTAGACCAGGCAAGCTTCTGGATTGAGCAAGCTCCCGGACTAGGCAAGCTCTTGGACAAGGCAAGCTCCTGGACCAGGCAAGCTCCTGGACTAGGCAAGCGCCTGGACCAGGCAAGCTCCAGGACCAGGCAAGCTCCTGGACCAGGCAAGCTCCTGGATCAGGCAAGCTCCTAGACCACGCAAGCTCTTGGACCAGGCACGCTACTGCACCAGGCAACTCTTAGCCCAGGCAACCTTCTGGACCAAGCAAGATCCTGGACGAGACAAGCTCCTAGACCAGGCAAGCTCCTGGACCAGGCACGCTCATAGACCAGGCACGTTCCTGGACCAGGCAAGCTCTTGGACAGGGCAGGCTCGTGGACCAAGCACGCTCTTGGACCAGGCAAGCTCTTGGACCAAGCAAGCTCCTTGACTAGGCAAGCTCCTGGACCAGGCACGCTCGTGGACCAGGCACGCTTTTGGACCAGGCAAGCTCTTGGACCAGGCACGCTCCTAGACCAGGCAAGCTCTTGGACCAGGAACGCTTCTGGACCAAGCAAGCTCCAGGACCAGGCAAGCTCCTGGACCAGCAAGCTCTTGGACCAGGCAAGCTCCTGGACCAGGCAAGGTCATAAACCAGGCAAGCTCCTGAACCAGGCAAGCTCCTAGACCAGGCAAGCTCTTTGGACGAGGCACGCTCGTGGACAAGGCACGCTCCTGGACCACGCAAGCTCTTTGACCAGGCAGTCTCGTAGACCAGGCAAGCTCCTAGACCAGGCAAGCTTCTGGACCAGGCAAGCTCCTGGACCAGGCATGCTCGTGGACCAAGAACGCTCCTGGACCAAGCACGCTCCTGGACCAGGCAAGCTCGTGGACCAGGCACGCTCCTGGACCAGGCAAGCTCTTGGACCACGGAAGCTCCTGGACCAGGCAAGCTCGTGGACCAAGCAAGATCGTGGACCACGCAAGCTCGTGGATAAGGCAAGCTTCTGGACCAGGCAAGCTCCTGGACCAGGCAAGCTCCTGGACCAGGCACGCTCATGGACTAGGCACACTCTTGGACCAGGCAAGCTCCTAGACAAGGCTAGCTCCTGCACCACGCAAGCTCTTGGACCAGGCACGCTCCTACACCAGGCAAGCTCTTGGACCAGGAAGGCTTCTGGACCAAGCAAGCTCCAGGACCAGGCAAGCTCCTGGACCAGCAAGCTCTTGGACCAGGCAAGCTCCTGGACCAGGCAAGGTCATAAACCAGGCAAGCTCCTGAACCAGGCAAGCTCCTAGACCAGGCAAGCTCTTTGGACGAGGCACGCTCGTGGACAAGGCACGCTCCTGGACCACGCAAGCTCTTTGACCAAGCAGTCTCGTAGACCAGGCAAGCTCCTGGACAAGGCAAGCTCCTAGACCAGGCAAGCTTCTGGACCAGGCAAGCTCCTGGACCAGTCACGCTCGTGGACCAGGAATGCTCCTGGACCAGGCACGCTCCTGGACCAGTCAAGCTCGTGGACCAGGCACGCTCCTGGACCAGGCAAGCTCTTGGACCACGCAAGCTCCTGGACCAGGCAAGCTCGTGGACCAAGCAAGCTCGTGGACCATGCAAGCTCGTGGATAAGGCAAGCTTCTGGACCAGGCAAGCTCCTGGACCAGCCAAGCTCCTGGACCAGGCACGCTCATGGACCAGGCACACTCTTGGACCAGGCAAGCTCCTAGACAAGGCTAGCTCCTGCACCACGCAAGCTCATGGACTAGGCACGCTCCTAGACCAGGGAAGCTCTTGGACCAGGCACGCTTCAGGACCAAGCAAGCTCTTGGACCAGGCAAGCTCCAGGACCAGCAAGCTCCTGGACCAGGGAAGCTCCCTGACCAGGCAAGCTCTTGGACCAGGCAAGTTCCTGGACCACGCAAGCTCTTGGACCAGGCACGCTCCTGGACCAGGCAATCTCTCGGACCAAGCAGGCTTCAGGACCAAGCTAGCTCCTAGACTAGGCAAGCTCGTGGACCAGGCAAGCTTGTGGACCAGGCAAGCTCTGAACCAGGCACGCTCCTAGACCAGGCAAGCTCTTGGACCAGGCAAGCTCCTGGACCTGGCAAGCTCCTGGAACATGCAAGCTCCTGGACAAGGCAAGCTCGTGGATCAGGCAAGCTCTTGGACCAAGAAAGCTCCAGGACCAGGCAAGCTCCTGGACCAGGCAAGCTAACGGACCAAGAAAGCTCCTGGACAAGGCAAGCTCCTGGACTAGGCAAGCTCGTGGACCAGGCAAGCTCCTGGACCACGAAGGCTCCTGGACCAGGCAAGCTCCTGGACTAGGCAAGCTCCAGGACCAGGCAAGCTCTGGGACCAGGCACGCTTCTATACCGGGCAAGCTCCTAGACCTGGCAAGCTCCTTTACCACGCAAGCTCTTGGACCAGGCATGCTCCTGGACCAGGCAAGCTCTAAGACTAGGCAGGCTCGTGAACCAGGCATGCTCTTGGACCAGGCAAGCTTCTGGATTAGGCAAGCTTCAGGACCACGCAAGCTCCTGGACTAGGCACGCTCGTAGACCAGGCATGCTCCTGGACCAGTCAAGCTCGTAGAGCAGGCACGCTCCTGGACCAGGCAAGCCCCTGGACCACGGAAGCTCTTGGACCAGGCACGCCCCTGGACCACGCAAGCTCTTGGACCAGGCACGCTTTTGGACCAAGCAAGCTTCTAGACAAGGCAAGCTCCTGGACCACGCAAACTCTTAGACCAGGCACGCTCCTCGACTAGGCAAGCTCTTGGACCAGGGAGGCTTCTTGACCATGCAAACTCCTGGACCTGGGAAGCTCCTGGACCAGGCAAAATCCTGGACCCGGCAAGCTCCTCGACCAGGCAAGCTCGTAGACCAGGAACGATCGTGGACCAGGCACGCTCTTGGACCAGGCAAGCTCTTGGACCAGAGAGGCTCGTGGACCAGGCACGCTCCTGGACCAGGCAAGCTCCTGGACCAGGCAAACTCCTGGACCAGGCAGGTTCCTGGACCAGGCACGCTCCTCGACCAGGCAAGCTCCTAGTCCAGGCAAGCTCCTAGACCAGGCAAGCTCCTGGACCAGGCAAACTCGTGGACCAAGCACGCTCCTGGACCAGGCAAGATCCTGGAGCAGGCAAGCTCCTAGACCAGGCTAGCTCCTGGATCAGGCAAGCTCCTGGACCATGCACGCTCCTGGATCAGGCAAGCTCCTAGACCAGGCAAGGTCCGAGACCAGGCACACTCATGGACCAAGCACCCTCCTGGACCAGGCAAGCTTCTGGACCAAGGAAGCTCCTGGATCAGGCAAGCTCCTGGTCCAAGCAAGCTCCTGGACCAGGCTAGCTCCTGGACCAGGTAATCTCTTGGACTAGGCAAGCTCCTGCACCAAGCATGCTCTTGGACCAGGCAAGCTCTTGGACCAGGCATGCTTCTGGACGAAGCAAGCTCCTGGACCAGGCAAGCTCTTGGACAAGGCAAGCTCCTAGACCAAGCAAACTCGTGGACCAGGCGAGCTCCTGGACCAGGCAAGCTCCTGGACCAGGCAAGCTCCTGGACCAAGCAAGCTCCTGGACTAGGCACGCTCGTGGACAAGGCAGGTTCGTGGACTAGGCACGCTCATGGACCAGGCAAGCTCTTGGACCAGGCAAGCTCCTGGACCAGGCAAGCTTCTGAACCAAGGACGCTCGTAGACAAGTCAAGGTCCTGGACCACGCAAGCTCTTGGACCAGGCACGCTTCTAGACCAAGCAAGGTCTTGGATCAGGCACGCTCTTGGACCAGGCACGCTTCTAGACCAAGCAAGGTCTTGGACGAGGCAAGCTTCTGGACCAGGCACGCTCCTGGACCAGGCAAGCTCATGGACCAGGCAAGCTCCTAGACCAGGCAACCTCCTGGTCCTAGCAAGCTCCTGGACCAGGCAAGCTCCTGGACCAGGCAAGCTCCTGGACCACGCAAGCTCCTGGACCACGCAAGCTCCTGGACCAGGCACGCTCGTGGACCACGCACGCTCTTGGACCAGGCAAGCTCTTGGACCAGGCACGCTCGTGCACCTGGCAAGCTCTTGGACCTGGCAAGCTCCTGGACCAGGCACGCTCGTGGACCAAGCACGCTCCTGGACCAAGCAAGCTCCTGGACCAGGCAAGCTCCTGGACCAGCAAGATCCTGGACCAGGCAAGCTCCTAGACCAGGCAAGCTCTTCGACAAGGCAGGGCTTCTGGACCAAGCAAGCTCCTGGACCAGCCAAGCTCCTTGACCACGCAAGCTCCTGGACCAGGCAAGCTCCTTGACCAAGCAAGCTCCTAGACTAGGCAAGCTCCTGGACTAGGCTAGCTCCTGGACCAGGCAAGCTCCAAGATCAGGCAAGCTCCTGGACCACGCAAGCTCCTAGACCAGGCACGCTCGTGGACCAGGCAGGCTTCTGGATTAGGCAAGCTCCTGGACCAGGCAAGCTCCTGGACCAAGAAAGCTCCTGTACCAGGCAGACTCGTGGACCCAGCAAGCTCCTGGACCAGGCAAGATCCTAGACTAGGCAAGCTCGTAGACCAGGCAAGCTCCTGGATCACGCAAGCTCCTGGACCTGGCACGCTCTTGGACAACGCAAGCTCCTAGACCAGGCAAGGTCCTGGACCAAGCAAGCTCCTAGACCAGGCAAGCTCGTGAACCAGGCACGCTCCTAAACCAGGCAAGCTCTTGGACCAGGTAAGCTTCTGGACCACGCAAGCTCTTGGACCAGGCAAGATCTTGGACCAGGCAAGCTCCTGGACCAGGCAAGCTCCTGGACCAGACATTCTCATGGAGAAGGCAAGCTCCTGGACCAGGCAAGCTCCTAGACCAGGCAAGCTCGTGGACTGGGCAAGCTCTTGGACCAAACAAGCTCTTGGACCAGACAAGCTCTTGCCTGCTCCTGGATCTTGCCTTATCCAAGAGCTTGCCTGGTCCAAGAGCTTGCGTGGTCCAGGAGCTTGCGTGGTCTAGGAGCTTGCGTAGTGGACTCGTGGACCAGGCAAGCTCCTAGACCAGGCAAGCTCCTGGACCAGGCAAACTCCTGGACCATGAAGCTCCTCGACCACGCAAGCTCTTGGACCAGGCAAGCTCTTGGACCAGGCATGCTCCTGGACCAAGCAAGCCCCTGGACCAGGCAAGCTCGTGGACCAGGCACGCTCTTGGACCAGGCAAGCTCCTGGACCAGGCTCGCTCCTGGACCAGGCACGCTCCTGGACCAGACACGCTCCCGGACCAGGCAAGCTCGTGGACCACGCATGCTCCTGAGCCAGGCAAGCTCCTAGACCAGGCAAGCTCTTGGACCAGGCAAGCTCTTGGACCAGGCAAGCTCTTGGACCAGGCAAGCTCCTGGACCAGGCAAGCTCCTCGACAAGGCAAGCTCCTTGAAAAAGCAAGCTCCTGGACCAGGCACGCTCCTGGACCAGGCAAGCTCCTGGACCACGCAAGCTCTTGGACAAGGCAAGCTCCTGGACCAGGCAAGCTCCTGGACCACGCAAGCTCCTTGACCAGGCAGGCTCGTGGACCAGGCAAGCTCTTGGACCAGGCAAGCTCCAAGATCACGCAAGCTCCTGGACCACGCAAGCTCCTGGACCACGCATGCTCGTGGACCAGGCACGCTCCTGGACCAGGCACGCTCATGGACCAGGCACGCTCTTGGACCAGGCAACCTCCTGGACCAGGCACGCTCCTAGACCAGGCAAGCTTCTGGACCACGCAAGCTCTTAGATCAGGCACACTGCTGGACCAGGCAAGCTCTTGGACCACGCAAGCTCCTGGGTCATGCAAGCTCCTGGACCATTCAAGATCATAGACGAGGCAAGGTCCTGGACCAGGCAAGCTCCTGGACCAGGCAAGCTCGTGGACCAAGCACGCTCCAAGACCAGGCAAGCTGCTGGACCAGGCAAGCTCCTGGACCACGCAAGCTCTTGGACCAGGCAAGCTCTTGGACCACGCAAGCTCCTGGACCAGCAAGCTCCTGGACTAGGCAAGCTCGTGGACCAGGCACGCTCCTGGACCACGCAAACTCCTGGACCAGCAAGCTCCTGGACCATGCAAGCTCTTGGACAAGGCAAGCTCCCTGGACCAGGCAAGCTCCTGGACCCAGGCAAGCTTGTGGACCAAGCAAGCTTGTGGACTAGGCAAGCTGTTGGACCAGGCAAGCTCCTGGACCAGGCAAGCTCCTAGACCAGGCAAGCTCATGGACCATGCAGAACTCGTGCACCAGGCAAGCTCATGGATTGGGCAAGCTCCTGGACCGGGCAAGCTCTTGGACCACGCAAGCTCTTGGACCAAGCATGCTCCTGGACTAGGTAAGATCTTGGACCAGGAAGGCTCGTTGACCAGGCAAGCTCTTAGATCAGGCAAGCTCCAAGATCAGGCAAGCTCCTAGACCACGCAAGCTCTTGGACCAGGCACGCTCTGTGGACCAGGCACGCTCCTGGACTAGGCACGCTCTTGGACCAGGCAAGCTCGTGGACCTGGCACGCTCTTGGACCAGGCAAGCTCCTGGACCAGGCAAGCTCCTGGACCACGCAAGCTCTTGGACCAGGCACGCTCCTGGACCAGGCAAGCTCTTGGCCAGGCACGCTTCTGGACCAAGCAAGCTAATAGACCGGGCAAGCTCCTCGACCACTTAAGGTCTTGGACCAGGCACGCTCCTCGACCAGGCAAGCTCTTGGACCAGGCAGGCTTCTGGACCAAGCAAGCTCCTCGAAGAGGCAAGCTCTTTGACCAGGCACGCTCCTGGACCAGGCAAGCTCCTGGACCAAGCACGGTCCTGGACCAGGCAAGCTCTGGGACAAGGCAAACTCGCGGACCAGGCACGCTTCAAGACCAGGCAAGATCCAGGACGAGGCAAGCTCCTGGTCCAAGCAAGCTCCTGGACCAGGCTAGCTCCTGGACCAGGTAAGCTCTTGGACTAGGCAAGCTCCTGGACCACGCAAGCTCTTGGACCAAGCATGCTCTTGGACCAGGCAAGCTCTTGGACCAGGCATAGTTCTGGACGACAGCAAGCTCTTGGACCAGGCAAGCTCTTGGACCAGGCAAGCTCCTAGACCAAGCAAACTCGTGGACCAGGCGAGCTCCTGGACCAGGCAAGCTCCTGGACCAGGCAAGCTCCTGGACCAGGCAAGCTCATGGACCATGCAGACTCGTGCACCCGGCAAGCTCATGGATTGGGCAAGCTCCTGGACCTGGCAAGCTCTTGGACACACGCAAGCTCTTGGACCAAGAATGCTCCTGGACTAGGTAAGATCTTGGACCAGGCAGGCTCGTTGACCAGGCAAGCTCTTGGATCAGGCAAGCTCCAAGATCAGGCAAGCTCCTAGACCACGCAAGCTCTTTGACTAGGCTACGCTCGTGGACCAGGCACGCTCCATGGACTAGGCACGCTCTTGGACCAGGCAAGCTCGTGGACCTGAGACGCTCTTGGACCAGGCAAGCTCCTGGACCAGGCAAGCTCCTGGACCACGCAAGCTCCTTGGACCAGGCACGCTCCTGGACAGGCAAGCTCTTGGCCCAGGCACGCTTCTGGACCAAGCAAGGTCATAGACCGGGCAAGCTCCTCGGACCACTTAAGGTCTTGGACCAGGCATGCTCCTTGACCAGACAAGCTCTTGGACCAGGCAGGCTTCGGACCAAGCAAGCTCCTGGAAGAGGGAAGCTCTTTTGACCAGGCACGCTCTTGGACCAGGCAAGCTCCTGGACCAAGCACGGTCCCTCGACCAGGCAAGCTCTGGGACAAGGCAAAACTCGCGGACCAGGCACGCTCCAAGACCAGGCAAGGATCCTGGACCAGGCAAGCTCCTGGTCCAAGCAAGCTCCTGGACCAGGCTAGCTCCTGGACCAGGTACGCTCTTGGACTAGGCAAGCTCCTGGACCCACGCAAGCTCTTGGACCAAGCATGCTTTTGGACCAGGCAAGCTCTTGGACCAGGCATGCTTCTGGACGAAGCAAGCTCCTGGACCAGGCAAGCTCTTGCACAGGCAAGCTCCTAGACCAAGCAAACTCGTGGACCAGGCGAGCTCCTCAACCAGGCAAGCTCCTGGACCAGGCAAGCTCCTGGACCAAGCAAGCTCCTGGACTAGGCACGCTCGTGGAGAAGGCAGGCTTGTGGACTAGGCACGCTCCTGGACCAGGCAAGCTCCTGGACCTGGCAAGCTCCTGGACCAGGCAAGCTTTTGGACCAGGGACGCTCGTAGACAAGTCAAGGTCTAGGACCACGCAAGCTCTTGGACCAGGCACGCTCCTGGGACCAGGCAAGCTTCTTGGACCAGGCACGCTTCTAGATCAAGCAAGGTCTTGGACGAGGCAAGCTCCTGGACCGTGCACGCTCCTGGACCAGGCAAGCTCCTGGACCAGGCAAGCTCCTAGACCAGGCAAGCTCCTGGTCCAGGCAAGCTCCTGGACCACGCAAGCTCCTAGACCAGGCACGCTCGTGGACCAAGCACGCTCCTGGACCAAGCAAGCTCCTGGACCAGGCAAGGTTGTGGACCAGCAAGATCCTGGATCAGGCAAGCTCCTAGACCGAGGCAAGTTTTTGGACAAGGCAAGGTCCTGGACCAGGCAAGCTCCTCGACCAGGCAAGCTATTAGACCAGGCAAGCTTTTTGGACCAGGCACGCTCGTGGACCAGGCACGCTCCTGGACTAAGGCAAGCTCTTTGACCAGGCAGTCTCGTGGGACAAGGCAAGCTCCTAGACCAGGCAAACTCCAGGACCAGGCAAGCTCTTGGACCAAGCAAGCTCTTGGACCAGGCACGCTCGTGGACCACGCAACGCTCCTGGACCAGGCACGCTCCTGGACCAGGCAAGCATCTGAACCAAGCAAGCTCCCGGACTAGGCAAGCTCCTGGACCAGGCAAGCTCCTGGTCCACGCAAGCTCCTGACCAGGCAAGCTCCTGGACCAGGCAAGCTCCTGGACAAGGCAGCTCCTAGACCACGCAAGCTCTTCGACAGGCACGCTCCTGCACCAGGCAACTCTTAGACCAAGCATCTTCTGGACCAAGCAAGATCCCTGGACGAGACAAGCTCCTGACCAGGCAAGCTCCTGGAACAGGTAAGCTCCTGGACCAGGCAGGCTCGTGGACCAGGCACGTTCCTGGACCATGCAAGCTCTTGGACTAGCAGGCTCGTGACGAGGCACGCTCTTGGACCAGGCAAGCTCCTGGACCAGGCAAGCTCCTTGACTAGGCAAGCTCCTGGACCAGGCACGCTCGTGAATCAGCACGCTTTTGGACGCAGGCAAGCTCTTGGACCAGGCACGCTCCTAGACCAGGCAAGCTCTTGGACCAGGAACGCTTCTTGACCAAGCAAGCTCAGGACCAGGCAAGCTCCTGGACCAGCAGCTCTTGGACCAGGCAAGCTCCTGACCAGGCAAGGTCATAAACCATGGCAAGCTCCTGGACCAGGCAAGCTCCTAGACCAGGCAAGCTCTTTGGATCAGGCACGGTCGTGGACAAGGCACGCTCCCTGGACCACGCAAGCTCTTTGACCAGGCAGTTCATAGACCAGGCAAGCTCCTGGACCAGGCAAGCTCCTAGACCAGGCAAGCTTCTGGACCAAGCAAGCTCCTGGACCAGGCACCGCTCGTGGACCAGGAACGCTCCTGGACCACGCACGCTCCTGGACCAGGCAAGCTCGTGGACCAGGCACGCTCCTGGACCAGGCAGCTCTTGGACCATGCAAGCTCCTGGACCAGGCAAGCTCGTGGACCAGGCAAGCTCCGTGGACCGACGCAAGGCTCGTGGATCAGGCAAGCTTCTGGACCAGGCAAGCTCCTGGACCAGGCAAGCTCCTGGACGAGGCACGCTCATGGACCAGGCACACTCTTGGACCACGCAAGCTCCTAGACACGGCTAGCTCCTGCACCACGCAAGCTCTTGGACCAGGCACGCTCCTAGACCATGCAAGCTCTTGGACCAGGCACGCTTCAGGACGAAGCAAGCTACTGGACCAGGCAAGCTAGTGGACCAGCAAGCTCCTGGACCAGGCAAGCTCCTGGACCAGGCAAGCTCTTCGACCAGGCAAGTTCCTGGACCACGCAAGCTCTTGGACCAGGCACACTCCTGGACCAGGCAATCTCTTGGACCAAGCAGGCTTCAGGACCGAGCTAGCTCATAGACTAGGCAAGCTCATGGACCAGGCAAGCTTGTCGACCAGGCAAGCTCTGGGACCAGGCACGCTCCTAGACCAGGCAAGCTCTTGGACCAGGCAAGCTCCTAGACCAGGCAAGCTCCTGGAACATGCAAGCTCCTGGACCAGGCAACCTCGTGGACCAGGCAAGCTCTTGGACCAAGAAAGCTCCAGGACCAGGCAAGCTCCTGGACCAGGCAAGCTAACGGACCAAGAAAGCTCCTCGACAAGGTAAGCTCCTGGACTAGGCAAGCTCGTGGACCAGGCAAGCTCCTGGACCACGAAGGCTCTTGGACCAGGCAAGCTCCTGGACTAGGCAAGCTCCAGGACCAGGCAAGCTCGTGGACCAGGCACGCTCCTGGACCGGGCAAGCTCCTTTACCATGCAAGCTCTTGGACCAGGCATGCTCTTGGACCCCGCAAGCTCTTGGACTAGGCAGGCTCGTGAACCAGGCAAGCTCTTGGACCAGGCATGCTCCTGGATTAGGCAAGCTTTAGGACCACGCAAGCTCGTGGACTAGGCACGCTCGTGGACCAGGAAAGCTCCTGGACCAGGCAAGCTCGTAGAGCAGGCACGCTCCTGGACCAGGCAAGCTTCTGGACCACGCAAGCTCTTGGACCAGGCACGCTCCTAGACCACGCAAGCTCAAGGACCAAGCAAGCTTCTGGACCAGGCAAGCTCCTGGACCACGCAAACTCTTGGACCAGGCACGCTCCTCGACCAGGCAAGCTCTTGGACCAGGGAGGCTTCTTGACCAAGCAAACTCCTGGACCAGGCAAGCTCCTGGACCAGGCAAGATCCTGGTCCAGGCAAGCTCCTCGACCAGGCAAGCCCGTAGACCAGGCACGATCGTGGACCAGGCACGCTCTTGGACCTGGCAAGCTCTTGGACCAAAGAGGCTCGTGGACCAGGCACGCTCCTCGACCAGGCAAGCTCCTAGACCAGGCAAGCTCCTAGACCAGGCAAGCTCCTAGACCACGCAAGCTCCTGGACCAGGCAAACTCGTGGACCAAGCACGCTCCTGGACCAGGCAAGATCCTGGAGCAGGCAAGCTCCTAGACCAAACAAGCTCCTGGATCAGGCAAGCTCCTGGACCAGGCAAGCTCCTGGATCAGGCAAGCTCCTAGACTAGGCAAGGTCCGAGACCAGGCACACTCGTGGACCAAGCACGCTCCTCGACCAGGCAAGCTTCTGAACCAAGGAAGCTCCTGGACCATGCAAGCTCCTGGACCAGGCAAGCTCCTGGTCCAAGCAAGCTCCTGGACCAGGCTAGCTCCTGGACCAGTTAAGCTCTTGGACTAGGCAAGCTCCTGGACCACGCAAGCTCTTGGACCAAGCATGCTCGTGGATCAGGCAAGCTCTTGGACCAGGCATGCTTCTGGACAAAGCAAGCTCCTGGACCAGGCAAGCTCTTGCACCAGGCATGCTCCTGGACTAGGCAAGCTCCTGGACCAGGCAAGATCCTGGACCAGGCAAGCTCCTGGACCAGGCACGCTCCTGGACCAGGCACGCTCCATGACAAGGCAAGCTCCTAGACCACGCAAGCTCTTGGACCATGCACGCTCCTGGACCAGGCAAGCTATTGGACTAGGCAAGCATCTGGACCAAGCAAGCTCCTGAACCAGGCAAGCTCCTAGACCAGGCAAGCTCCTTGACCAGGCAAGCTCCTAGAGCAGGCAAGCTCTAGGACCAGGCAAGCTCCTGGACTAGGCAAGCTCCTGGACCAGGCAGGCTCGTGGTCTAGGCACGCTCCTGGACCGGGCAAGCTCCAGGACCAAGCAAGCTCGTGGACCATGCAAGCTGTTGGATGAGGCACGCTCCTGGACCAGGCAAGCTCTTGGACCAGGCAGACTCGTGGACCAGGCAAGCTCTTGGACCAGGCAAGCTCGTGGATCAGGCAAGCTCGTAGACCAGGCAAGCTCGTGGACTAGGCACGCTCCTGGACCACGCAAGCTCGTGGACCAGGCACGCTCCTGGACCGGGCAAGCTCTTGGACCAGGCACGCTCCTGGACCAGGCAAGCTCCTAGACCAGGCAAGCTCCTGGACCAGGCAAGCTCCTGGACCAGGCACGCTCCTGGACCAGGCAAGCTCCTAGACCAGGCAAGCTCCTGGACCAGGCAAGCTCTTGGACCAGGCAAACTCGTGGACCAGGCACGCTCCAGGACCAGGCAAGCTCCTGGACCACGCAAGCTCCTGGACCAGGCAAGCTCTTGGACCACGCAAGCTCCTGGACCGCGCAAGCTCTTGAACTAGGCAAGCTCTTGGACCAGGCAAGCTCCTGGATCAGGCAAGCTCCTCGACAAGGCAAGCTCCTGGACCAGGCACGCTCCTGGACCAGGCAAGCTCCTGGACCAGGCAGGCTCGTGGACCAGGCAAGCTCTTGGACCAGGCAAGCTCCAAGATCACGCAAGCTCCTGGACCACGCAAGCTCCTGGACCACGCAAGCTCGTGGACCAGGCACGCTCCTGGACCAGGCACGCTCCTGGACCAAGCACGCTCTTGGACCAGGCAACCTCGTGGACCAGGCATGCTCCTAGACCAGGCAAGCTTCTGGACCACGCAAGCTCTTGGATCAGGCACACTGCTGGACCAGGCAAGCTCTTGGACCAGACAAGCTCCTGGACCACGCAAGCTCTTAGACCAGGCTCGCTCCTCGACCACGCAAGCTCTTCGACCAGGCAGGCATCTGGACCAAGCAAGCTCCTGGACCAGACAAGCACCTGGACCAGGCACGATCCAAGACCAAGCAAGCTACTAGACCAGGCAAATTCGTGGACCAGGCACGCTCCAAGACCAGGCAAGATGCGTGTGCAAAATAGCAAGAACAAGGGCCTAGCATGTGCAAAATAAAAAGAACAAGGGCCTAGCGTGTGCAAAATAAAAAGAACAAGGGCCTAGCGTGTGCAAAATTGCAAGAACAAGGGCCTAGCGTGTGCAAAATTGCAAGAACAAGGGCCTAGCGAGTGCAAAATAGCAAGAGCAAGGGCCTAGCGTGTGCAAAAAATCAAGAACAAGGGCCTAGTGTTCGCGAAATAGCAAGAACAAGGGCCTAGCGTGTGCAAAATTGCAAGAACAAGGGTCTAGTGTGTGCAAAATAGCAAGAACAAGGGCCTAGCGTGTGCAAAAAAAAAAGAACAAGGGCCAAGCGTGTGCAAAATAAAAAGAACAAGGGCCTAGCGTGTGCAAAATAGCAAGAACAAGGGCCTAGCATGTGCAAAATAAAAAGAACAAGGGCCTAGCGTGTGCAAATTAAAAAGAACAAGGGCCTAGCGTGTGCAAAATTGCAAGAACAAGGGCCTAGCGTGTGCAAAATTGCAAGAACAAGGGCCTAGCGAGTGGAAAATAGCAAGAGCAAGGGCCTAGCGTGTGCAAAAAATCAAGAACAAGGGCATAGTGTTCGCGAAATAGCAAGAACAAGGGCCTAGCGTGTGCAAATTTGCAAGAACAAGGGTCTAGCGTGTGCAAAATAGCAAGAACAAGGGCCTAGCGTGTGCAAAAAAAAGAACAAGGGCCAAGCGTGTGCCAAATAAAACGAACAAGGGCCTAGCGTGTGCAAAATAGCAAGAACAAGGGCCTAGCATGTGCAAAATAAAAAGAACAAGGGCCTAGCGTGTGCAAATTAAAAAGAACAAGGGCCTAGCGTGTGCAAAATTGCAAGAACAAGGGCCTAGCATGTGCAAAATAAAAAGAACAAGGGCCTAGCGTGTGCAAAAAAAAAAGAACAAGGGCCAAGCGTGTGCAAAATTGCAAGAATAAGGGCCTAGCGTGTGCAAAATTGCAAGAACAAGGGCCTAGCGAGTGCAAAATAGCAAGACCAAGGGCCTAGCGTGTGCAAAAAATCAAGAACAAGGGCCTAGCGTTCGAGAAATAGCAAGAACAAGGGCCTAGCGTGTGCAAAATAAAAAGAACAAGGGTCTAGCATGTGCAAAATTGCAAGAACAAGGGCCTAGCGTGTGCAAAATAAAAAGAACAAGGGTCTAGCATGTGCGAAATTGCAAGAAGAAGGGCCTAGCGTGTGGAAAATAAAAAGAAGAAGGGCATAGCGTGTGCAAAATAAAAAGAACAAGGGCCTATCGTGTGCAAAATAAAAAGAACAAGGGCCTAGCGTGTGCAAAACTGCAAGAACAAGGGCCTAGCGTGTGCAAAATTGCAAGAACAAGGGCCTAGCGAGTGCAAAATAGCAAGAGCAAGGGCCTAGCGTGTGCAAAAATCAAGAACAAGGGCCTAGCATTTGCGAAATAGCAAGAACAAGGGCCTAGCGTGTGCAAAATTGCAAAAACAAGGGTCTAGCGTGTGCAAAATAGCAAGAACAAGGGCCTAGCATGTGCAAACTAAAAAGAACAAGGGCCAAGCGTGTGCAAAATAAAAAGAACAAGGGCCTAGCGTGTGCAAAATTGCAAGAACAAGGGCCTAGCGAGTGCAAAATAGCAAGACCAAGGGCCTAGCGTGTGCAAAAATTCAAGAACAAGGGCCTAGCGTTCGAGAAATAGCAAGAACAAGGGCCTAGCGTGTGCAAAATAAAAAGAACAAGGGTCTAGCATGTGCGAAATTGCAAGAACAAGGGCCTAGCATGTGCAAAATAAAAAGAACAAGGGCATAGCGTGTGCAAAATAAAAAGAACAAGGGCATAGCGTGTGCAAAATAAAAAAACAAGGGCCTAGCGTGTGCAAAACAAAAAGAACAAGGGCCTAGCGTGTGCAAAATTTAAGAACAAAGGCCTAGCGTGTGCAAAGTTGCAAGAACAATGGCTTAGCGAGTGCAAAATAGCAAGAGCAAGGGCCTAGCGTGTGCAAAAATCAAGAACAAGGGCCTAGCGTTCGCGAAATAGCAAGAACAAGGGCCTAGCGTGTGCAAAATTGCAAGAACAACGGTATAGCGTGTGCAAAATAGCAAGAACAAGGGCCTAGCATGTGCAAAATAAAAAGAACAAGGGCCTAGCGTGTGCAAAATAAAAAGAACAAGGGCCTAGCGTGTGCAAAATTGCAAGAACAAGGGCCTAGCGTGTGCAAAATTGCAAGAACAAGGGCTGAGAGAGTGCAAAATAGCAAGAGCAAGGGCCTAGCGTGTGCAAAAAATCAAGAACAAGGGCCTAGCGTTCGCGAAATAGCAAGAACAAGGGCCTAGCGTGTGCAAAATAAAAAGAACAAGGGCCAAGTGTGTGCAAAATAAAAAGAACAAGGGCATAGCGTGTGCAAAATAGCAAGAACAAGGGCCTAGCATGTGCAAAATAAAAAGAACAAGGGCCTAGCGTGTGCAAAATATAAAGAACAAGGGCCTAGCGTGTGCAAAATTGCAAGAACAACGGCATAGCGTGTGCAAAATTGCAAGAACAAGGGCCTAGCGAGTGCAAAATAGCAAGAGCAAGGGCCTAGCGTGTGCAAAAAATCAAAAACAAGGGCCTAGCGTTTGCGAAATAGCAAGAACAAGGGCCTAGCATGTGCAAAATAAAAAGAACAAGGGTCTAGCATGTGCGAAATTGCAAGAAGAAGGGCCTAGCGTGTGCAAAATAAAAAAAACAAGGGCATAGCGTGTGCAAAATAAAAAGAACAAGAGCCTAGCGTGTGCAAAATAAAAAAGAACAAGGTCCTAGCGTGTGCAAAATTGCAAGAACAAGGGCCTAGCGTGTGCAAAATTGCAAGAACAAGGGCCTAGCGAGTGCAAAATAGCAAGAGCAAGGGCCTAGCGTGTGCAAAAATCAAGAACAAGGGCCTAGCATTCGCGAAATAGCAAGAACAAGGGCCTAGCGTGTGCAAAATTGCAAGAACAAGGGTCTAGCGTATGCAGAATAGCAAGAACAAGGGCCTAGCGTGTGCAAAATAAAATAACAAGGGCCAAGCGTGTGCAAAATAAAAAGAACAAGGGCATAGCGTGTGCAAAATAGCAAGAACAAGGGCCTAGCATGTGCAAAATAAAAAGAACAAGGGCCTAGCGTGTACAAAATTGCAAGAACAAGGGCCTAGCGTGTGCAAAATTGCAAGAACAAGGGCCTAGCAAGTGCAAAATAGCAAGAGCAAGGGCCTAGCGTGTGCAAAAAATCAAGAACAAGGGCCTAGCGTTCGAGAAATAGCAAGAACAAGGGCCTAGCGTGTGCAAAATAAAAAGAACAAGGGTCTAGCATGCGCAAAATTGCAAGAACAAGGGCCTAGCGTGTGCAAAATAAAAAGAACAAGGGCATAGCGTGTGCAAAATAAAAAGAACAAGGGCCTAGCGTGTGCAAAATAAAAAAAACAAGGGCCTGGCGTGTGCAAAATTACAAGAACAAGGGCCTAGCGTGTGCAAAATTGCAAGAACAAGGGCCTAGCGAGTGCAAAATAGCAAGAGCAAGGGCCTAGCGTGTGCAAAAATCAAGAACAAGGGCCTAGCGTTCGTGACATAGCAAGAACAAGGGCCTAGCGTGTGCAAAATTGCAAGAACAAGGTCTAGCGTGTGCAAAATTGCAAGAACAAGGGCCTAGCGTGTGCAAAATTAAAAGAACAAGGGCCAAGCGTGTGCAAAATAAAAAGAACAAGGGCATAGCGTGTGCAAAATAGCAAGAACAAGGGCCTAGCGTGTGCAAAAGCAAGAACAAGGGCCAAGCGTGTGCAAAATAAAAAGAACAAGGGCATAGCGTGTGCAAAATAGCAAGAACAAGGGCATAGCATGTGCAAAATAAAAGAACAAGGGCCTAGCGTGTGCAAAATAAAAAGAACAAGGGCCTAGCGTGTGCAAAATTGCAAGAACAACGGCATAGCGTGTGCAAAATTGCAAGAACAAGGGCCTAGCGAGTGCAAAATAGCAAGAGCAAGGGCCTAGCGTGTGCAAAAAATCAAAAACAAGGGCCTAGCGTTTGCGAAATAGCAAGAACAAGGCCTAGCATGTGCAAAATAAAACAAGGGTCTAGCATGTGCGAAATTGCAAGAAGAAGGGCCTAGCGTGTGCAAATAAAAAACAAGGGCATAGCGTGTGCAAAATAAAAAGAACAAGAGCCTAGCGTGTGCAAAATAAAAAAAGAACAAGGTCCTAGCGTGTGCAAAATTGCAAGAACAAGGCCTAGCCTGCAAAATTGCAAGCAAGAAAGGGGCCTAGCGAGTGCAAAATAGCAAGAGCAGGGGCCTAGCGTGTGCAAAAATCAAGAACAAGGGCCTAGTATTCGCGAAATAGCAAGAACAAGGGCCTAGCGTGTGCAAAATTGCAAGAACAAGGGTCTAGCGTGTGCAAAATAGCAAGAACAAGGGCCTAGCGTGTGCAAAATAAAATAACAAGGGCCAAGCGTGTGCAAAATAAAAAGAACAAGGAATAGCGTGTGCAAAATAGCAAGAACAAGAGCCTAGCATGTGCAAAATAAAAAGAACAAGGGCCTAGCGTGTGCAAAATTGCAAGAACAAGGGCCTAGCGTGTGCAAAATTGCAAGAACAAGGGCCTAGCAAGTGCAAAATAGCAAGAGCAAGGGCCTAGCGTGTGCAAAAAATCAAGAACAAGGGCCTAGCGTTCGAGAAATAGCAAGAACAAGGGCTAGCGTGTGCAAAATAAAAGAACAAGGGTCTAGCATGTGCAAAATTGCAAGAACAAGGGCTAGCGTGTGCAAAATAAAAGAACAAGGGCATAGCGTGTGCAAAATAAAAAGAACAAGGGCCTAGCGTGTGCAAAATAAAAAGAACAAGGGCCTGGCGTGTGCAAAATTACAAGAACAAGGCCTAGCGTGTGCAAAATTGCAAGAACAAGGGCCTAGCGAGTGCAAATAGCAAGAACAAGGCCTAGCGTTCGTGACATAGCAAGAACAAGGGCCTAGCGTGTGCAAAATTGCAAGAACAAGGGTCTAGCGTGTGCAAAATTGCAAGAACAACAAGGGCCTAGCGTGTGCAAAATTAAAAGAACAAGGGCCAAGCGTGTGCAAAATAAAAAGAACAAGGCATAGCGTGTGCAAAATAGCAAGAACAAGGGCCTAGCGTGTGCAAAATAGCAAGAACAAGGGCCAAGCGTGTGCAAAATAAAAAGAAAAGGCCTAGCGTGTGCAAAATAAAGAACAAGGGTCTAGCGTGTGCAAAATTACAAGAACAAGGCCTAGCGTGTGCAAAATTGCAAGAACAAGGCCTAGCGTGTGCAAAATAAAAAGAACAAGGCAAGCGTGTGCAAAATTGCAAGAACAGGGCATAGCGTGTGCAAAATAGCAAGAACAAGGGCCTAGCATGTGCAAAATAGCAAGAACAAGGGCCTGCGTGTGCAAAATAAAAAGAACAAGGCCTAGCGTGTGCAAAATAAAAAGAACACGGGCCTAGCGTGTGCAAAATTGCAAAACAGGGCCTAGCGTGTGCAAAATTGCAAAACAACGGGCTGAGAGAGTGCAAAATCGCAAGAGCAACGGCCTAGCGTGTGCAAAAAATCAGAACAAGGGCCTAGCGTTCGCGAATAAGCAAAGAAAAAGAGCCTAGCGTGTGCAAAATAAAAAGAACAAGGGCATAGCGTGTGCAAAATAGCAAGAACAACGGCCTAGCGTGTGCAAAATAAAAGAACAAGGGCCTAGCGTGTGCAAAATAAAGAACAAGGGCATAGCTGTGCAAAATTGCAGAACAAGGGCCTAGCGTATGCAAAATTGCAAGAACAAGGGCTAGCATGTGCAAAATTACAAGAACAAGGGTCTAGCGTGTGCAAAATTGCAAGAACAAGGGCCTAGCGTGTGCAACTAAAA